>JARJLF010000699.1:0-145290 GCA_029378395.1 Mycena leptocephala | reverse complement strand
AAGGCAGCTGCCTCCAGGTGACTGCCACGCGGATTGTGAGTAGAGGAACACCGATGGCAACCAGTACTCACCCAAGATTTCCCTTGACAGTTCCAACATCGAGATATTCATGTCTAGCAAAGATCTCGCCCGCAGCATTTGCTTCGATGGGGTCGCCTACCGCAGTTCCTGATAAGAGTCAATTTCGTGGCTGTGAAAAATGCCGTAATGTCGCGCACCCGTGATGTGCAACTCGGCAAAATCGGCATCTGTTATATTACGTCCAGCTCGCGCGTACGCGGTCTGAATGCATTCTTTCTGAGCCACTGCACTCGGAACATTGAGGGGCATAAGGGATCCAGTGGAATTAATGGCTGATCCCAAAATCTACAGAAATGTGACACCAGGTTGAATGCGAATCTTCTGTGACGGCAATTCGACACTTACGACAGAATAGATATGGTCATTATCTCGCAGGGCGTCCTCCAATGGTTTAAGAACCACCACAGCAACACCTTCTCCCCGTCCAAAGCTGAAAATCAATTTCAGGCCTTCCATTTGAAACAAACAACCATAATAATCGTGGCTCACCCATCAGCGCTGGCATCGAATGGCTTGGTTATTCCGTCGGAGCTCAGAACACCACTGAGGGAATAGTTCTTCCATTCTGCCACTCTTTGAGGGATTTTCAAGTCTGAATTAAATTGGGGAGAAACTGTACTTACTCTCGATTGATCTGAGCTGCTCCAACTAAAGCAGCGCTGCAATCTCCTGCTTCCATGGCCAGGATTGCGAGATGGAGCGCCGTAAGCGATGAATTGCATGCCGTATCGAGCTGGACTGATGGGCCAGTTATGCCAAGCACATATGATATCCGATTCGCCGGTGCGCTGGGTATGGACGCGAAACTGCCATCTGTACTCATGGCTCCCTACAATGTTAACGCGTTATTCAGAAAAATAGTGCACAGAGTCCTCCAATTGACTCACCGAAACCTCGAAATTGCTTGTGCCGCTCATGAAGCACCCGACCTTCTTCTTTCGATAATCGATCCCGGAGTCCGAGAGGGCCTCGGACGACAGTTCCATTAACCGACGTGTCGTGAAAGGCATGATGCGAGCATCCCTGGCACTTATTCCGAAGGCAACCAAATCAAGAGCGTCGTGCTTTTTGAGGAATCCTCCTCGGGCTGGCAGATTCATTTTGTCCTGCAAGGCACCGAACCTGAAACGACTTTAGTTGGGAAACAAAAAAACAAACACTTTATAAGCGTACTCGCTGGAGCTGAACAGACCCGGACTTAATGGCTGATGAGCCTGGCCTCTCTCCATGAGGAACTCCCAAAAGCTCCGGTAACTCAGGTCATCGCTAATGGAAGCTCCAGACGGGAGCTGGACCGCCACACCCACCTAGTATGGGCATTAGATCACTTTTCGTGGCCGACACAAGAAAATCGCTCACAATCGCCGTCTTCATTTGTGCAGCCTTCGCCGAAGTCATCGATGATTTCCGCGAAAGCCCTGCAAAATTCTGCCGGTGACCTATATATACTGTCGTCTCGTGCGATGTATCAGAAATGGAAAGACGAAGGGGGAGCACAAGCGAGGCGGTGAATCCAGGACACCGAGTTTCCCGGCCCAGAGAATGACGGACTTTTTTGTTAGGAGAGCTGGCACAAGATCGGCGCGGACATCTGATTCATTCTAGTCCCATACCTTTGCCGTAGTTGGCTTCAGACCGTCTATTCTTGCTGGTTGAGCTAATGCAGTAATTCAATGATCCAACGTTCCGAGCGAGGGAATATCGGAGCTTCGATATTCATGGATTCATTCATTTGCACAGCATGGCGAGATGATCGGCGCGATGGTCACTCAGTACGGGAGAAGGCGTATATTTCGCTTCACACCGGCGGTGATGATCTGGGCCACTGCCAGATCGTTGACATACGTACAACTTTCGAAGATCTTCTGCGGGGCCCGAGAGGTTGTATGCTGTTACATACTGTTATCGATATCCAGTGTCAGCCGGTCGGGCGCTCCGCCTTCTGCCCGCCCTCCCTGCCTGCGGAGTTGATCGGGCGAGGGATGAGCCAGAGAGCATCGCAAACATGATCATCTTCGCGCGTAGTTGATAATTTGTTGCGGGGAACAGTACTTAACGATCATATTGATACGACAATACTGTCCGTTGTTTAAGCTTCGATTTTGAAATGAGGCGGGGACTCGGTCTGCCCCTGCGTTGAGAAGGATAAGGACATGAGCACATCATTTTTAATAGAGTTCAAAATCCGAGGCAATGTATTGAGATCACTTTTGTCCGCATGTCGGAAAAGCGGGATCGATTGATTTTATCATGGGAACAGTTAAGACGATTATCATGTCCGCGTTGCGCTGGGCGAGGCTGGGCGGGACGCCCTGCGGCACTCATCAGTAATATTTCCCATGGGGACGCCACAAGCCGGCCGAGTTTATGATACGCGGACTTTGTTGCGGAGCTGAGCCGCGGCGATCGTGAATTTTCGAGGTTGAACTTGAGACTGTTTGTTTGTCACCGGATTGGTAGGCTGAAGATTGCGGAACTCGTCACCACCGCGTTGGTACTGCGGAAGAGAGCAAATGAGGACATAGGCTTGAACGCAGGGCTCGCAATTCCGAGGGGCCGGAGATGGCGTCGGCTGAATGCCGCGGACGTGAAGCCGTGCCCACGCGTGCCTGCGCTAAAAATACTATCATAATGAACAGCGAATGACGGCGTCTTTATGAAATTCCGGGGCTTGTAGGGTACCGATTGATCTCTCGCCGGTGTCGCCTTTAAACTCCCTCATGGACATTTGAGTCCAGAGCTTTGGAAAAGCGCCTCCTCCTTTGTTCTATTTTCGATGTGCTTCACTTAGATCTTTAACGGAAATGCTGGCGGATCGCCCAGCGCGCTCTTGTTTAAATGTAATAATAATTCAACCTGAGCTTTACACTGTCGTCCTATACGAGATTCAAAAATTAAATGGGCGCGTTCCAAAGCCTCAGCTAGTCCCTAAGGTCGCGTCCACGCTCCAGGTCCTTGAAATACAGCGAAGGATCAGGAAAGGAAGCAGCTAAATTCACACTGGAGTGACCTTGGAGATGGCAGCGTCCGTTTCGGTTATCCTCGACATCTCAACAACCATTCCCTTCGAGCGCGTCAGCGAGGGAAAAATAGGACAAATCAGACCCACCCTGTTCCCTCCGGTAGCAGCCGATTGGCCGAAACTTCCAGAAGACAGCTCAAGTATTTTGGTGGATGAACGAAGGCCTTCGCGGCCGTTGAGTCTATATTAATTAGTCGCATGGTGATGCGGCCGGCTGGAGAGCTTACGAAACGAGCAGGGAGTTGGAATACACTGGAATTCTAGTCAGATATAGAATCATCCGCATATGGAGGCTCACATTTGACTTGAACAAGGAAGAACGGGAACCAAGCAACTGCGCAAATGTCCATAAGTTCGCCTAGAAAGGGCCTCGAAACTCACGATCACTTCGGACCAGGAACTGGGGTTGAAAGTAAGCATCCGCAACAAAGAATAGGCAACGGCACATTACAAGGATAAGGAGCATGGCACTTGCTACACTGCATAGGGCGTCAGGGACCAACAAAGAAGCCCAGGAAGCTGACACTGACGTGGTGGATACTCCCGTTTCTTGATGGATCCACAATCAAGAATTGTTCGGTATATAGCAAACAGCAGAGTGCTCACCGACAGTCCACACAAGGAGCGTATCGACCATTCTTCTCGTCCTGCACACCTGTCAGCAGAGTATGATATATGTGGCGCGAAACGTACGGCTCAAACCTGGACTGACGAGCTCTCCATAGCCAGTAGCACATTGAGAGAGTGATCACAACGTCGACGGTTACGCCAAGTGAGAGTGCCGTAGCCATTAACCATCTGTATTTCACCTGTAGTGTGGTGACATTTGGGTTCGCCCATTGGATACCCATCATGGTCAAGTTGCCGGTAACACGCAGAATGGTCAGGATCCAGCATATGACTGGGATGAGCCATCTCCCGGAGAATACGCGAACGCGGTTGGCGAAATAAAACTGTATTATTGAGGATTATTGTGAATTAGATTCGTGATGAAATTAACTTACCTGTACCACCACATATATCAGTGCAGCGAAGAAGATGGTCATCTCCAGGGAGTAGGGCGGAACCTGAAGATGCTGGGGCTTGCAGAATGTCACCGTGACGGCGTAAATCTGAATACGTTGAACATCAGGTTGATAGTCGGGACCTGGTACAAGGATACAAAATCACCGAATGCCAGGCAGAAATTGTATGGCCGAGCTCTAAGATCCTGTATAGTGACAAATATGAGAAAAAAACAGCCAAAGGAGTCGTCACGACCGGACCAAACCGCGGCCACCTAAACGTTCAGTATTCAGGTGAAATTCGCAAGACGGAATACATACCGCCAACTTCAACAACAAGGCGTCACCCGGGTATTTACGGAAGTAGTGGTATACCTGGAGAGTCTCGATTCCAAAGAGAATGTGCTGACAATACCGCCGACTTCGATGGCGCCAAGGGTGCCGTCAAGGGCGGGAGAGCTGGTGGGCCTGACATCCTGAAAGGCGGTGGTTCGTGTCCAGTGATCCCTACTTTTGCTGTGTGTATATTTAAGTGAGGAGAAGGAGGGATCTCCTCCGGTCCTCCCAATCAAAACATCATGTCACCTATAGCAAGTATCTGCGTTCCGATATCACCATTCAAACGATTTCGAATGGAACATCAGACTTTCTGCAAAAAACTTGATTGCACTTGATTGATCTTGATCCGATTTGAATTGGCCGATAAAGAGTCCGAGTCTTAAGTTTCAGTTCAAAAACGAGGAACGAATTAGATATGGTGAAGTCTAGGAGAGACTAAACCTGCTTGACACTGACAGTGGTACACCGGTACAAACATGCCTGCTTTCTCGAAACTGCGGCACTGGCTCTATAGGGTAGTGGCTATGTGTGGAATCCTATCCCATATATTCCACGTTTCCGTTTTGATGAACTTCAATACATTCTAGGGCCCCTGAGGACATATTTCGGGTTACCGCCAGGTAACACTGACGGTGGTCGCATGCATCTGCCACCTACCTTTTTTTTTTTCGCACGCACACTCGCTCTCCCCTTGGTCGTCTTCTCCTTATCTGGTTTCCCGCCGGCCTCTCCCCCTCGACGGCGATGCGGTTGATTTCAAGTAGCTGTGCGACACGTAGTAGTACTTTCATCTCCAATTGTCAATCTGACTGAAACCGCCAAGAAGCCGCCCAATCATCAGAGCAATTGAATAAAACCGCCCAAGCTGAGTGTCTCTTTCTTTATTAAATCGCGGCCTTTCAACTCCGCTTATGGACGTTTGAACCCAGAGCTTTGGAAGTGCCCTCCTCCTTGATTACATTTTCATCTTTCGAACGCCCATGTTTCACTTACTTCGGGGCCCAGGCCGAAGCGCCCAGCACGTTCTTCTGATATACATTCATGCCGAGGGTAATTTCGGTCAAAAATCAATCGGCCTGATAGTGGATTATCAATTGGTAGCACAATCAACTTGATACAATTGTTCAATTGTGTTGAGTGATTCGGCGAAGTCATGGCGATTGTGTGTCCTTCCCACAGTGTGATGGATTTCAGGGACATTTAGGCAGAGGAACATCTTGGAAGCGGGCGGGCGGCTCGCCTTTCGTATGTATCTGCACGGAACTCCGCGCCATCACAACGCCACCTTCGTGACAGATCAAAGATCACATAGAATGCAAGAATAGTGCGCTATCAATAGTATCATATCAAGCGGGCAAAGGAGGCACTCTTCAAGGTGAAATTTACCCAGCGCCGGATGATGCGGCGCCGTATACCGTCCCGTAATCCGAACCAGCAACTCGGCAAGTCCCGTACGGACGGGCCCGTATCCGTAGCGACGGCCCGTAGACCCGTCGGCTACGGGTGGCCCTAGCCGCATCTAGTATGTTGACAAACTCTATAGAAAGATGCGTTGAACTTCGTGATAGATGCAGATAAATATTGCCGTGCCTAGAGTTGATGTCCACAAGGATCGCCTTCGCTCCTTTTGATTGTTCACCTGAAGGCGAATCACCTCTGATCACCAGCGCTCATGAAAAAGTTCCGGCATCCTATCCATCAACGGTGATCATCGTCACCAATGGAGATATCCGGGCGGCGATCAATTTAGCCAAACGGGTTTATAAATATGGTCCAGCGCTGCATTTCTCCCTGCCACGATGTGCGGACTAACTGCAATCTACCACTCTGAATCATGCTCTCTTCCATCGGAGGACGGTTGAAGGCATGCTAGATACTTCTCTGAAGGCTATCGACCATCGTGGGCCTGATTCCCAAGGAACTTTCGTCTCTGAGGATTCTCGTGTTGGTGAGATCCGACTCCGTATTTGTCAATCTTTATAGAATTCAGTTCTTGTGCAGGACTTGGGCATTGTCGACTCTCAATCATCGACCTGGAAACTGGGAACCAGCCGCTCTCCGATGAAGACGGCATGATTCAGTGTGTGGTCACTGGAGAGATCTACGACCACGAGAGGATCCGTGCCGAACTCGAAGCCCAAGGCTCTGTCTTCAAAACCAAGTCCGACTCGGAGATCGTGATCCAGCTGTATGGATTCTCCATTACTGTTTCTATTTCGCGAGCTGATCGTTGCTGCAGATATAAACACCAGAGCTTCAACGCACTGTCTTCCCTCCGGGGAGAATTCGCTTTTGTGCTCTATGATGCCAATCGACGGCTCCTTTTCGCTGCTCGCGATCGCCTTGGGGTCAAACCGTTGAGCTATACGATGTCCGGTGGCCGACTGCTTCTCGCCAGTGAAATCAAAGCGTTTCCGGCCCTCGGGTGGAAGCCTGAATGGGACATCGACAGCATCGTCAATAATGGATACTTCGCCGACGATCGCACTGTGTTCAAGGGAGTCAGAAAGGTGGGCGTTGTTCCTCGCATTTGGCACATCCACTTATTACGTGTGATCCCAAGCTCATGCCCGGACATTTCCTCGTGTTCCGTCCGGATGGTTATCTCAAGGTTCAGGCATACTGGGATCTTGAATATGCAACCCAGGATTCTCCGAACACATCGACCGTGGATGAAATGATCGCGACGGTCAGGTCTCACTTGACGGAGGCCGTTCGGCTCCGCCTGAGGCCGACGTTCCCGTGGCCTTGTATCTCAGCGGTGGTATCGATAGCGCCGCAATCGCCGGGATCGCCACAAAACTTTTGAGGGAAAAAGATCCCACGGCGAAATTGACAACATTTACTTTGACATTCCCGTGTGAGTGAAAGACGTCGGCTCATCGATATATGAACCCTCGATTGACTGCGCTGCAGATGCAGAAAAGTTTGATGAGGGACCGATCGCAGCGCGCTCAGCTGCTTTCATCGGCGCTGATTCGCATACGCTGCCGCTAACTGAATCTGATCTGGTCAACGCGCTGGACGACACCGTGTGGCATTGTGAACAACCCATATTCTCATTCCAGGGTCCAGGGAAGTTCTTGCTGTCCAAGTTTGCTCGGGAGAAGGGATTCAAGGTTCGTGAATGAGTTACGACGCCGCACCTGGATAACATATTTCTGCAGGTCGTGTTGACTGGAGAAGGATCGGACGAGTTCATCGGCGGATACCCATGGCTTCCGGTCGACTATCTTCGTGCGCCCGATCGCGCGGGACTTGCCATGGGCTTGAGCTTCCCTCGGACGCAGAGCGAGCGGGCATGCTGCAGCGCATTCAAGCTTTTCTGTCTGCCGTGCCTGTCATGTGGATGAGCCCCAACTCGCACACCGATGCGCAACTTGCAAGGAAGATGCTTGGCGGGATTAGTTCTCATCGTGCATTTGTGGCTGCGGCATGCCCACTGCAGAGCCCTACAGCGCGGCTGTCCTTGCTGTGACCGGCGATCCAGATTGCACTGGGGCAATCGCGGACGGTATCGATGCTCGTGTCCGCGAAAAGGCGACCTCGGGCAGTGGCATCCTTATCACGTCGCTTCGGTCAGTTTTCCTGAATGAAATCCCTTGTTTCTTTGCTTAACTATGGATTTGGCAGTACGTCACGGGCAAGACCTTTTTACCAGAAGTTATCCTCATCCATGTGGGCGAGCGCACAGAAATGGCGCATTCCATTGAAAGCCGACCCGCATTCCTCGACCATCATCTCGTCAATTATATCAACACTCTCCCGCCGTAGGTCTTCGTCGATTTGAGGCTTACCCGGTTTTTGACTATTCGGACCCCAGATCTGTGAAGGTTCGGCCGATCAAGGGAGATGGCCCGGGAGTATGGACTTTCACCGACAAATGGATCCTCAGGCAGGCTGTCGAACCATTCGTCACGGAGGAGGTGTATCAGCGGAAGAAGGTCCCTACAACGCGCCTATCTTACTGAGCAAAGCCGGCAATTCCACCCAGGCTCCTCTTCAGGTGATGCTCAAAGATCGTATTACACAGGCAAACGTGGATGCTCTGGGATTGTTTAACTGGCAATATGTCCAAGGGGTACTTGAGCACTATTTGACCGCTCCCGAGTTCCCTCCCGATGGAGGCGTCGATGGCAAAGCTCAGCTTCTGATGTATGTGCTAAGCTTCATTATCATGCGGGAACGATTCGATGTGCCGAAGTGGGTGGCTTGAAAGCCCCCCGCAGTAGCTTCTTTGTACATCAACGTAGATAAGTAGATGAAGAATGCGACTCCCTCGAAGATTGGAGGAACACATAAATGGCGGTGATCACGTTTCTACGGCCGGGGGTGTAGCGATTTAAAGAAGGTTCATTATTCATTTGCCGAAGCCCATGGGATTGGCCCAGAGCCAGACGCCGAGCGCACCCATGAGCGAGAGGTGGAGACTGCCGATCCCGACAGCGAAATCCAACAATGTCTTCAGTTCCTCTTGTATAGGTTCGTCTCCCGTCTCTGGTATCTGTGTGCGGATTCATCCGCCATTTTCTGTACAGTTTTGTCTGCTGGGTGCCCTTCGAAGACTGGTGAAAGGCTCGGCGAAAGACTTGCCCCAGCTCCATTTGTCCGGTGGCGAGTTCCAGATTCTACGATGAAGGAAGAGAAGCAAGTAGACAAACAAGTTCGTGTATTCATCCAGCTTAGATTGAGCACCAGCACGAGGTGGTAGTTGTCCATCCCCTCAACTGTTTTTGCCTGGATTATGGCCGATAACAACAGCCCAAAGGCAGTGAAGAGAATATTGGTCGACTGATCCTTGATGAACTCGCGCTCGCTGTTACTGATTTTTCCATCATTGAACAGAGCGACGGCGGCGGGGACGAAGCTGAGGAGATTCTGAGCGTATGTGGCGGAGCGCACGCCGACGCCAGAGATGTCGGTGTTGGTGCAATTGGGACTTGCCATGGTCGCACGAAAAGAGATTGGTACACAATACATCCCTTCATGATCCGGAGAGATCGCAGTTTAGATTGTTCTGCTGTCAGTCTGCAACATCGCTCTTTATAAAACAGCGGATGTCTGTCCCGACTGCAAAGCATTTTACGCTCCGTTTATGCACCTTTTAGCCCGACACTGCGGGTCGCTCGCACGGCACAGGTACTGCGAAGCATCAGACCCCTGGATGCTGTCACAATAAGCGCCTCGCTGCCTTCGGGGGGTGTTCTGTGTCTGACTGCCGGATCGGGTAAGCGCCGGCCATCAAACAAGCGTGCTCTCCCTTTCCATACGAACCCCCCAGCGCTCGCGACCAGAGTTCATTCTGGCGGCTGACCCGGACGTGGTGTAGTTACCCGCCGCTCGCGTTTGTCCGATCTATCTGGATTTTTTGTTGGAGTGCCCAATTTCTCTCGCGGGCTCAGGAATCATTTTGGCGACCAATGCTTTCGAGTCGACGGCGACCTGGCCCCCAAGATATTTTTCACCGTGAAATTGTTTCCTTTTCCACGCGCGGAACATTGGTTCAGTAAAAATCACTGGCTACTTACATCGATTCATTTATCGCTTAGCACCGTGCTTCACCGAAACTGCGAATTCCACGGTTGAACGGGGTAGATTTCAAGGGTTTTCCCGCTAGATAGCGCTGAATATTTTTACATCAAAATGTCCCTTCACAGTACTGTTTCACCTCTTGGGGGCGAATTTCATGAGTCTCATCGCGAAAAAAATTCCGGAGCGAAATGATGCAATAAATACTCAAGTTTCACCTTAAGTTCACCTGAAGTTTGCTCCGAAAAAAATAAAGATCACGTATCATTCAAGGGATGTCTGGTACATTACAAAAATGAATTCGGTTAGGGATTATGGCGCCGCAAGAAAGCTTCATGACAAGATGTATTTACTGAGTGCACTTTGGGTAGTTGGTTCAAATCCATGATTAACCGCCATCCGTGACCTTCAGGTCAGGGAGGGACGATGCACGGTGAGCGCCTGGATGCCATAAAAAATATGGTCAAGGTTATTTCCACATGAAGTTACATGTACGGCTGGTTTCAGCATCGTCGTTTGCATCCAGCTCCGGTGCCGGTGCTCAACACGGCGAGGAACTGACAGGTGAATGAACTGCTCGGATTGAATTTCCGAGGATGCCAACTGGCCGCCGCAACAGAACACAAACCTCAGCCGGGAACCGCTGGAGCGTAGGCAGCTTTGCGAAGCTCCGGATTGACGACTAGGTTGGCAACATGGCGGCTGCGATCGCGGGCCAGGAGGCGATCGGCGCGCTCATTTCGTCTGGGTAGCTTGTTGAGGGTGGATTTTCATAGCGTCGTATTATGACTGGGTAATTATAAAGGCGAAATTTGAAGGGAACGTACGGTATCAAATGTGGACCACAGATGGAACGCACTAGTACTATTAGTGGAAGCCAGTTGGAGACCGACACTGTTATAGGCGCAGTTTCCGTCCAGTGCTCACCGTTGTCTCGGAGCGCAATGGATATAATGGGAACCGGGGGCACACTCGCGTGTAGCCCGTATAAAGATTCGGTCGAGATAGATATGGCAAGAACCAAGGTCTGGCCGTTGGCATTGCTCGGGAAGTACAATAGCTGTCTTCACTGCCATATATTAGTGTAACCAAACATTCAAACGTCCATTGAAGTTGACTTACAGTATGCCACTCGAAGCGACTACTAGTAGTACTTGCAGGTTCGAGAGTCCCTTTGCTCTGCTAGAATCCTTGAGTGATCATCCAAGTCCGGGGCATTATCAATAATCCATGTTGAAAATTCCAAGTCTAAGATCTCTTACTTTGCGTACCTGACCATTTGATTAGAGTTTTGTTTCTGCTAATGCTGCGACGAGGAACGAACGAACGAATGAGTCCGCGTGGAGAGGGCATCCATGATCCAGTGGCAGTGACCGCGAATCGTCCACGCCAGGGCCGCGCAAGAATCTAGGTGGAGGTTGTGTATTAGTATAAAGACAAAAGCCAGGAACGCACTGGCACATAAGACGATGGGTTGTCATCCGCAATCATCTGGCTTGAATACTGTCTGAATCTATATCAATCCGCACGGTGTGGGTCGGTGCGTGCACGTGTCTAAGTCCTCATGGAGCGCGATAGAGCCATAAGCGCATGGAATTATGCCTGCGTGTGCCCAGGTAGACCAATGAGAGGTTAAGGTGTGGCTCTAGTCCTAACCTTTGGGCGATTGCGCTTCTCTCGCGCAATGCAGCGCGGTTCTCAACGACCTCATTCGCACGAAGAGCAGATTCCACGACCTCTACCTCCTCCTGATCGGGGAGCCAGGATGGACGCTCTCCGCGATTTCGTGGTTTTGAGTGGTGCCCGAGGCACAATCAATTAGATAATGAAACCGCTCATCGACGATGTTCTTGCGGTGTCTCTGCGCTACTACGAGGTACTGTTCATATGCGATGAACTACACAATGTTGGAACAAACTCGCCCATTTAGCGGAACATATTGCGTGCTGTTAAGCCAGATCTGAAGGCCGGAGACAACGCAAAGGTACGTGGATTTATTTATCCCGCTGATCCTGACTTCTGCTCTGTGTTGCAAAATTGGCGATAGCGATCTGTGCCAGTGCTTTTCCACATGTCTCGGTTTTTACAACTGCTGCGTGGATGCCAAAAGCTGAATTAGTGCGAGGCACTCCTGTCTGACTCGCTTCCCAGCGACTGAGCAAGTACTCTCTCTCCGTTGTATAGAAAATATTAAGCAGTGCTGGCGGATAGATGCAGGCGAGATGCTCGACTTCCATATAGTACTATGCAAACGATCCTAACAAAAAGTCATAGGCTGGGCAGAAACCCCTACCCTTCTCGTACTATGGATGCACCCCCCCCAGCCGTAGCTGTGTGACCCGATTTGGATAAATTCTAAATATAGAGACAAAAAAAAAAGACCCTGTTTAGCACCGCCACATCCGCGTACCAACGCGGGAAGGGAGAATATAGGTAGATTTGGCCAAAAACTAACGGGCAAGGTACTTTGAGGGGATCAAGTCAGGAGGTGCTAGGCCTGTTTCACCAGCCACCTGTTTGAAACTGCCTGCCAGGATTGGATAACATCTGGCTTCGCACCAAATTTTTGTAACGCCCTCCCCTGGCGCAACCTAGATATGACTGGTCCACAACATGCTGCATCAGATGCACCCGCCGGTTCGGCGGATGTCACCGCCAGAGAGATCAAAATTGTAAACATGGATTGTTTGTTGCATACTCCATGGTTTCTATATTCCGGAATCTGGATTTATTATCACAGCAGTTCGGGAGGTACTCAGCTACTGCAGATATCACTCGAATTTAAAAACAATGCACTCGCCCAGTTGAGCATATCTACAGGGACTTCATTCGCTCTTTCGAACTGCACTCAAGGAACAAGCGAAGTTGAGGCATACCTGATTAACCTCTCAATAATTATAATGTATACTAAGGGTTAGAACTCCAGAAAATCTGACGCAGTGCACACAGACAGACTGTCCTTCTATCTACCTACACTCTGAACCAAGTCAAGCTAGGGATGGGTACATGTCAAGATTGGAGTGCAATCAACAAGGTGGTGTACCAGAGCAAATGGGGGCAGACATAATCCCATGGTTCAAAATTATTGCCCAAGTGTCATGATTTGGCACGCCTTAAACCTTTTTGCTCATCCTTAACCCCGGACACCCTGGGTTATTGAAGCAACGAGATTGGGCAAATATCTAAACATATTTGCAATCAAGGACAAGACGACAGATATGGAATAACCAACCAGGGGTTATTCGTATTCTCTATTGAAGATTGGAGAGATCAGATTCGGAATAACCAACCAGGGGTTATTCAATATGTCTTCACACCAAAACTGAAACAACGATTGGGATACCCCGATCACCCATTACCAAGATCGAGCACCTAGGAGTGTCTGGTATTTCATAAAGAGTCAACCATCAGTTTCAGGGGAAACAATATATAAACTCAGTAGAATCTACATGTACCTTAGATTCTACCTTGTCTAATATCAAGTCTACTTTGACCTGACAACGGCGCAGCACTTTCTCACTATGACCACGAATGACGCTCGTATGCACATCATCTTCTCCTTGAGATCTCCTCGAGTTCAGTGACTAGGCGGTTACTCCAGCCTCTCCAGAGTCTCGTGACATCCCACCTCGACGGCTACAGCCAAACTTCCCCTTTAGAGTCGGGTTGTTCAGTGCTGCCCTCTCGTTGTCTGTCGCGATCACTCATAACCGGGTTGTTCGATTATCGTCCCAGCCGGGTTATTCACGGTTCCACCAATGCCAGGTCGACCCAGGGCTTGTCTTGACACCCAGAGTGATGCTTCGAAGAACACCGGACATTGAGAATAACCTGGCATTGAACTGGAAAATTGAAGGAAATCACACAACTGGAAGACTATCATGGAGAGAGAAGAAGCACGAGGCAAGCATTACACCAACAGCGAGATGAACGTGGGTGATGAGAGATCCCAGATTATGGGATTGAAGTAACATTTGAGGTCATGGCACATGTCACCTGTACAAATCCGCCGTGGTTGCGAAAGAAGATGACCGATGCGAGGTCGGTGGTGGGCTACTGCGGCCCAGGTGCCCGCCATCGCCACCAATACTGCCCCTGGCAAGGCATTCATGGACCCTTCAGACGAGGGAGAGGCATTCCTCAAAACCACGATTGGATTGGAGGAGGACGCCGGAGAGGATGATGCTGCGGAGTAGGACCAGGAGGCTTTGACTGAGTTCAACGAAAGCTTCGGGAGTGGCTCTGGATAATGCTGTTTTACATAATATTTGAAGGCTGGTAATGAGACGTGTGTTGGGGCAAGATAATTTGGGCCGGAAGGACCAGAGTCGGCCAATCCCTGGCTACTGTCGGAAGACTAAGTACAACGATGTTCCAATGACCAAGACACCAAGAGTAGCCAATGCAGACTCCGGAGTCGTTGAAACATCGAAATGCATATATAGATCAGGCTAAGGACACATCTGATGGGCCGCAACCTCGACCGCAGTGTTCACCATCCCTCAGTCAGATCTACTGACATTTACCCCCTCGAAGTCGCTGCCGCGCCGACCAGCAAACCCAAAGCAAACCACCTTCTTCATATATTGCGTGCTCACCGCGTTGGTTGCCATTGGTCTCCCACTGGTCTATCAATTGGTTTAAATGTTACATTCGCAGACGTGGATAGATCTTGGGGAATGTCGCTACTGCTTGGCGCTCCCGCACTATATCAACATTGTGAGCCCTTTAACACAGTGTTCTTGTCGCTTGCAGAAGCTATAATAAATGGCACCCAGTGCAGAGCCATGCACCGTTGTATTTGACCGCCTTCTGTCTTACTAAAATTGTGCTGGCTTGGGCTTCAAGCCAGAAGCCAAGCCATGGTTTCACTAAGCCAAGCCAGGCCATGAAGCCATGGCTTTAGTACTGAAATTTTGACCAAATACTGGGCAAGCCCATGCAGCTCGGGTTCCAGATCACTGTTTTAAACGGTATCTAAAGCAACAAAATTTTCAGTCCGTTTATCTATATCAACTCCGGAAGTTCGTCGGAATCCCACTCCTCCTTGCCCCAGCCGGCACAAGTAAAGCCGATGTTCCCGGTGCCTCTGATTGACGTAGTATCAAGATCCATGGAGGCTGCAACAGCGGCGACGTCAACACCGACCATACAAGTCAAACGGCGGCGTAAGCATAAAATGATGTCCTAGACATGTATCATTGCAGATCATTTCTGCGCAATCCCGGGGTGAGCAGATTTGCTTACCTCAAGGCGCCAAATTGCACCAGCTGAGATTAGAGAGCTTGCGCAAAAGCCGCACAAGCTGCATGCGGCTTTTTGGCATTGCGCGAAGCCGCATGTGGAAATCAAATTTGAGGTTACTGAGAACCCAAGTCGATGGAAGGGTAGTTGGATCCAAGGACAAGTACAGGTTGGTGAAGAAATCTCATTTGTGCCTCAACTGCTGTGTGCAAGACGTGACAACTATGGGAAGTCTGAGTGGAGCTGGACTGATGACCGGAAGGACAGCCCCCCTAGGTTGTGCATCGACCAGATACCCATTTGGATGAATGCAATATAGTGCCACAGAGACTGGAGGGAGCATTGAACTCACAAAAACATAGAGGGAACACGGCAAAAATCTTGTAATTTTGTGCAATGCCCAAAAGCCGCATGCGGCTCGTGCGGCTTTTGCGCAAAAGAATTAATTTGGAGCCTTACACAGCAACTGTGGTACAAGAGATACTGTAATATTTCATTCAAATCGACACTGGGTGTGATGCATGACCCAAAAAACCAATTCAATATTTCGACAACAGCCAAAATTTGGCGTGACACCAGTGAAATTTTCGACATCGGAACGAAAATTTTGGCTTTCTTGGGTCTTAAAGGCAATTTTGAGCCCTGTGTGATGCTCGGAAGGTTCGACAAACGGCCTCGTGATGCGTAACCCTTGCCAAATTTCGATATCAATAGGGGGTGCATGACACGTGACTGTCAATTTGAACGAAATACTACAGTACCTCCAATGGCCAGAAATGAGCTGGCCTCATGTAACGTCGTGAGATTTAAATCAGATAATGGTACATTCCTTCGTGCGAAGGGGAGACTATTTGCTATCTTAGTGTCCACTGCTGCAGTAAGATGTCATGCAGTGGCACTGCATGGCATCTCATGTGGAACCTTCGTCATGGCCGAGTTATTGTAGATCCGGACCGGATTCAGAGCACATCAGGAATTCACAACCAATGGTTGAAGGCGATCAATGCAGCTAACACGGGATTGTCTCCTCACTGATAGAATAAAATTTGGACCACTGGCACATAAGAAACAACTAGTATTGAACACTTGGAGTGGCCTACTTATGGACGAAGAGTCATTGCCAGACACATGAGGGGGTTTTAGTGGGTATACGGCCCATAACTGATAGACATGGGATAGGATAAATTTTCGCGCCAGAGTCCCACACTGGTTTAAAATATGTGCGTAACGGCATTTCCTCCTGGACAAAATTCACCGGCACTGACTGGCTAATATCCAGCAACCCAGCGGATGAGCTTCGAATGCTTCTCCAGACAAAGTCTCATTATCTCAAACGCTCCAAAAAAATAAAAATATTCGGTCACAGCTCTCACCCAGGTTGAATCTGGCAACAGGTGAATCTAATGGGTCACACAGGTCACACCCGCTGAATCTACGGTCGAAATAGTACAGTATCTCCCTTCGGTGGGCGGTTTTCCCGCATTCTATATTAATCGTTCAATTCAATTGTTATCACCTTGTCTATTCAGTCTCGATTCCACGCGTTAACGTAAACTCCTCTACAAACAAGATATTCTGCGACTTTATACATTTACACAGGAAATACGACACTGTGATTCTTTGGTGTCAACTTTTTTTCTCAATCAGTGTGGAGTTTGGACGGGGCTGCCATTCTGGTTTAGTCAAGTTTCAGCCTTCAGGCCAAGCACGCCAATGCTATCACATACCTGTGATGAAAACAAGAGTTCTGATCTTCGAGTACTGTATGTAGATTTAATTATATCTACGGGTTCGGACTCAGAGATCTCACGCCCTTTTCGGCATTCGGAGCTCACATCCGACCAGCGTTCAAACCTAACCTAGTTGATTTGTCGGAAAGTTGCAAGCAAAAATGATGATCTTCAAGAGCGAGGAGTAGGAGAATAGGACATAGAAGTTGCAGCAAGTCCTTCTGTGAGGATAGACATGGCAGCCGGAGACCAACCGGAGACCGAGATAGCGTCAAGTTAGAGAAACAGTAGCTGCCAAGAGGGTGGGAGGGCGTTAAAGATCGGTAGACAAGAGTGGGGTGGACAGGGATGGACAGATGGTTGTCAACGAATTAAGCCATTTATAGTAAAAGCATTTCCTTTTGCGGATTCATCAAAAGCAACGAACATGTTTTTGAAGCAGGTACAAAAACCCACTATATACATAGCGGGCATAAAATTATACGTCTGTCCGTCTGAAGCCTTTTTAAACACTCTAGGTCAAATCAGCCCAGGCTTTCGGATGAGCGCTAAAGGAGCAGGCCATGTGCTCAAAAATGGATGCCTCGACCTAAGTGCTGGGCGCGAAGCGCCCCAGCGCACTCTTGTTTCTGATAAAATCCTGACTTCCTGCACCCCACTCCCATGGTTTCCATAGATCTGTTGCCTAGAAGCTGATCCCGTTCAACCAAATTGGCGCGCAGTTCAACAGCAGTTCAAAGGCTGTTCAAGTTTCCCAACATATGTTTACCATCAAGCCGGCTGTTAGAGCGAGCCGAAGCGAAGCGCCGGCATATCTTGTCTACTAGATGATTCACACATCCGTACAAATCTCGTTGACCATCTGCGCTGGGACGGCCGGCCAAGCCTTACCTTGTATTTTGTCAAAATGGCATGCAAGGTCGTGGCAAGGTACCACTGACAGATTGACCGTACCACAGTGTCTCCATGTGAGCTGACGCACATACGGTTCCATCAGCTTCTACTTGTTGGGCGCTAATGTATGGGATAGACATAGATCGCCTTCCCATGCCGATATTGTCTCCGAGGGACTTGACAAGGCTACATCATCGTCATATTATAACGCGGGTGGAGTTATCATTCTTCCTGTTCTTCTCCTTTCCTTTTACCCCACTTCACTTACTTTCGTTTGAATTATGGCTGGAGTTGACCTCCTGTGCATGTTCGCTTCATATATCCTATCTGTTCATACTCAAGATGTTTGTACATATCAGGTTTGGCCCCATGCTCATTGGTATGTGTGTGCTTGCATCTCCCGGCGTCGTCTGTCTTATTGCGAAATAGGTGTCCTGCTGAACGTGGCGTTGTATGGGGTGTGTCTCGTGGCCCTCCAGCTCATGCATCGAAGCTTATTTCCTGTTCAGGTCATGGCTACACAGGTAGCTCGGGTCCCAATCTAAGTTTCTGATGTGTGCGTTGATTCACTTACGCAGATGTTGACATATTATCAGCGCTATGCCGAGTGCGTCGCATAAACTAGAGAAACCAGATCAGATTTATATCTTTTGAAGTGATTTGTGGATTCGATATTTCGTACGGAGTCCGTTTTTACTCTTGCGCACATCCTTCGAATAAACTACAGATGCTTTATTTATTCATCGTCGAATCCACTGTGGTTATTGTTCAGGTCGGCATCATCTTTCAACCTTTGATAATCGATTACGGTTGGTCCTACAGCGCACGTCATTCTCTGTGTTCTAATGCCTTTCCATTCTAGGGGCACTCAAAGCGCTTGTGTTTGCCCCCAAAAGTGAGCTCGAGTGCGCTTTCCTTTCATATGAGCAACAACTGAACCCGAAACACAGTGCTACCCGGAGGTGTGTGCAGTATTCGTGTTTGACAACGAATGATACATGCCATTTCATCTCGACGTAGATTCCTTCCTCATAGTGCGTTGTCAACTTTTATCATTCGCACTCTCAAGTTCTCACAAACACACAGGCAATTGTATCAGCGCCAATCCAAATGTTTGCTGCCTGGAGAATCAAAGGTCAGCTAGCAGCAAATCGCACTCGATGCTAACGTCAACCATCAGTGATCACCGAGTCATACATCATCCCAGCATTCGTTAGCTTGTTGGCTCTTGCTTCCTGCAGTACGTTCCCGCGACTTGGGTGTAAGGCAACTGACTCATTGAGTTGCCGCCGGCCCCCAACCAGGTAGTGGGATAGCCTTGTTCGTCACGGTCCTGCAAACCCCAAAGTTCCGCGACTTCGATAAGTTCAAAACGGTAGCGACCATGTGGCTTGTATGCAGTGCAGCCTGCGACATCCTCATTGCGGGAGGCATGACCTATGCGCTGGTGCGTCTTTGGCAGTTGGTGGTCACGTGTTACTTAAAATCCACCGCATTGCTATTCAGCTCATTCGAAAGACTGGTTTCAGCGATGGGTATATCAACCGAATTGTGCGCCGTGCGTCCGTTTGTCTGTTGATCTCTGCCGCGTATCTTGTGAATAATCTCGCCTCATATTGTAGTGACCATTGAAACCGGATCGTTGACAGCCATCTTCGCTCTCGTGAATGTCATGCTCTTCCTCGTCTTCCCAGTACATTCCATTTCATTGAGAACTATCCCGTGGGCTGAACTACTCTACAGTTCACGACCTTGTAAGGGGGTTTTACCCTTCAGCAAAGTCATCGGTGGGCTTCCGGTCGCCAGCTGACGTCCATATACAGAAACTTTATCGTGGCGTTCCCGCGACCGAACCTCTACACATGCTCTGTCCTGGCAATGTACATTTATTTCGCAAACAGCTCTGACTGAGACTCTTAGAAGGCCGTCAATGGTAACTTTTCAGGTTGAACTCACGCAAGAGGGCGAAGGATCCGGAGCAAGGACGGACCGAAAACTCGCTGCAAACGCTTTCGACGAACCAGAACACCTATCATCACCATCCGAAGATTCAGTCGTCTATGATTGACCACACTTCTAACGAGAAGGTACTCCCGCCGGTGCCGCTCGAGGTGCACGTCCGGCAGGTCGTGCAGCTGGACACAAGTTCTAGGAACCAATATTGATTATACGTACTGTACTGTTGGAATACAAACCGGAACGAGCCGCCGGCCGGGCGGCTATGTTGAACCTTTCTCAATCCATCTCTCTCGCTCATCTTTCTATTTGTGTACTCATTCAGTGTTTACTTGTCCCATTAGGTAGTAAGATTGTTATTTTCCACATACCTTCATATGGAACGATAGCTATGCATTTCTCAGTTGTATTTAAACCGTAGTACTACACTGAATTAAATCAGTTCTACTGCGAACATTCCCTTCTTAAGTCTACCTCTTCAACAGGTCATGGGCTCCACCCGAATCTAATTCTCCACAAACATCTATGATGACAAACTTTTCATCTTACCTCTATACCATGTCCAACCCGAACGGAAAACCCAGTGACTTCTTCCTGCGCATTCCCAAGTGCAAGGGAGATGGCACCAACTGGAGCATCTACAAGAGCCGTTTCAGCTTTGCTGCCGACGCCGCCGGAATGGCTGATCATCTAAAGGACACCCATATCGCCCCCGTTGCTCCTACAACTGCCAGCCCATCTAGCGCCGCCGATGTCACCGCCCTCAAGGCTCACGACAAAGAGCTAAAGCTCTTCAAGTCTGGCGAGTAGTAATGACCTTCGTCACTTCGTTACTTCGCTTAGGAGCGAGAAAGTTCGTGAGTTCAATGGGAAAGCGTGAAAGTTCGTCATTTCCGGGAAAGCTCATCACTTCGACTAAATTCTGGTAAAAGCTCGTCACCTCGGTTCAATTCTGGTGAAAGCTCGTCACTTCGGTGGCCGCGCATGGTAAGTGTACTGTTTGATCACCGGAATTACGGAACCCGGGAACAGAATCCCTCCATTCTTTGTTACCACCATCACAGAACTCCGCTGCAGCTGCAGACGACAACCTCTGAGCTGCAGAGAAAGTGTTTGCGGATGCACAGCCCCACCTCAAGCTGAAACAGGCAGAATCAAAGGTTCAATGGTGTTTTCTCGCTTCGTTTCTGGCTTCTCACAACATGCAGGGCAACTCTTCGGGGCGTGTTCGTGCCCCTCGAGTCCGGAAGAGTCTGGCGACCAAATCGGGTGCGATATATAATGGATGCCATGTTTATCGACGAGCACCGTTACTCACGCACACACAGACGCTAATGGTACTACCAAGGATTGCTGTCGTAAATCCTCGACAACTCAAGGTTTGTTTTCGTAGTGCGCAGAAATTCAACCTGAACTTGCAACTTAGCTCCCTCGAACACATCGACATCGGCTAGTGATGTGACTGTCACAGACTAAACTATACCAGGTACGACTACGACTCTACGAGACTGGGATATTTACTCAAGACGTACCATGAGCTGAAACTTTGGTAGCTTCCACCATCGGTACCTCCGAAAGCGCAATGAGCCCCAGTCGAAAATGTTCTGGCTCCACATCCTTGGAGTCAGATGCACCTCCCAAGCGTCTGAAGCTTGGCCCTCTGAAGGGGTGGGGGATCGAGAGGGACGGCGTCAATATGAGTGCGATGGAATATGCTCAGAAGCACTGGAGCGAGTTTCGAGATGAATACCCCGAAATGCTGACTGCCATTTTGCCAGACATTGACGATCAATAGATACATTATTGCCTTACTATTATCTTCCGATATATATCTTTAAATACAGTAGATTCAGAGTGAACAATGAAGTCCGAGCTTCACACTGGGCGCAGGTAGCAACATGTGAGATCGACATCAACGAACTCGGGCATTGTATATCTTGGATTTGAGTGAGCTTTATTTTGCTTTAGAAGGTGGCCGACCATGGCGCGGGGCTCTGCGCTGGTGGAGCATGATAAACGGTTCCTGCATGGGTGCATGCTTACTTATATCGATCGCAGTCAGTGGACTCAGCCCTATCCCAGCTCTGATGCATTTTCAAAGTTGCTCCCATTGTGGAGTTATGGTGAAATGGTGCACTGGGGTGCAGCCGTGAGGTCACTCCCAGTTCAAATGTACAATGCAACAGAACAAAATGAAGCCACTGGCTGTCGGATATCAAGGAGGCTGTAGTCATATCTCCCCAGCAAATCAGGGGTTCACTTTATTTTGGGGCTCCCTGGCGCGGAAGAGTATTGGCATCACCAAGGTTGACGTTACATCTCGAGGAGAAGCCAATTTGACTCCTATGACTGGTGCCCCACCTCCTCCTTTTTGAACTATGTCTATAGCTTGAACTCACTTGGCCGAGCATAAGTTACATTTAAAAATCCTTAAGCAGACGCTGCTATTACTGCGCTCAGAGTTTAGCGAGTATTGCCATCCCAAGTTTCCCGTGCCAAATTCAAGTTCTATGGCAACTAAGTAAGGCACCTTGTAATAGTTTCACGGTTGAAATTTGCCGCTGTGAAAATAGTATTTGCTGGCATAGCTCAACTGCACGGATGTATCAAAGCCAGCGCGTTCTATGGTGAGCAATGGCCTCATGCCCTTCCGCATTCCTGGCCCCATCCTTCGTTGCTTTCCTCGGCCACTTATTTCGGTGACGCTATGTTTGACAAGGCAGCGGCACTTGAACTCCCTACCATATATGCACCAAATTTGATGTCGGCATGGACCTTTACAGATGACATCTCTACTGATACTGAATCAAAGGTGCAACCGAGGGAAGGCATTCCGGATATTGCCGACTTTCGTGAAATTCTGTGCGGTTACCGTTCCCTGTTTGTCACAGGTAAACACGTCGACCAGCTGTACCACTCAAGTACTTGTCCAAGGTCAATTCACTGACTGTGAATTTAATTGATTCGAGCTGCCGTTCACCTCGCAATCCAGTGTTCAAAAATGCCAGGTGGACAGCCACTCAACATGTCGAAGCTGGCATCATCGGGACACTGCCGGCGTACGGCGAGAAGCCCTTGTTTCCCAATAGCACATTTTTATTATCAAGGTTTCCGCTGAAAGCCGCGCTTCCAAGGATTATGCAGACAGTGGGCCCGGGGGTGGCTTATCAGAGGCAAGCGAAGCACTGCGCGGCCTAACATTATGTGCTGTCGTCAAGTCGTGGGGTACCAGCTAAGGACATGAGACGGGTGTCATCGGCAGCGGCTAAGGGATTGCGGGAGAGGAATCTCAAGTTAGCGCCCAACAAGCGCCTAAGGGACAGTGCGGGCCGACCAAGCGCGCTTTGACGTTGTTTGGCACCAGTCCTCCACCATACTTTGCTCCCGGGCCCGCGTGATCGATGCATGGTTAACCATTCCAACTGCTCTGCGCCGCCATAAAAGCTACATGATGGACTGTCCTCGGTCTCCGGCGTCGACTCGGGCAACCTCAGCACGATCGTGCACACCGGCGGCGCCGCATCCCTGCACCCTGTCCCACCGCTCTTGCCAGCAGACAGTGACATCATCATCCCGGGTGTCCCCACTTTGCCCATCCGCGCAGCTATCCTCCTCGCTGTCCCTCTCGACCCCGAGCGCACAGAGCGGAACTCGCTCGTGACGCCCTCCCCCGGCGTGTCCACAAGCGCGCCGACTCGCACCCCACTCCCTGCGCTCCCATCCCCCTCCGTATTCGAGGACGCGCCAACTGCGCCCATCCCCCCATCCCTCGCGCTCCCCTCCGCGTCCACAGTGCGCGCCAGCGGGTTCGCGCTGCCCGGTGCGTCGTCGCGCTCAAGCGCACATGGATCCACCTCACGCCCCGGCCCCGCCGACTTCAAGTTCGTCGATGACATCCCCAGCCCTATGCCCGCCCCAGCCGCCGCTGAGGATTCCTTGCCCGCCGGGCAGAGTGAGGGCCTGGCGAGTCCGACGCCGGTGCCCCCCAACACCCCCGCTGTCCCCGGGTCCATACCTATCAACCCAGGCTTGGGCTCTGCGTCGTCCCCCCGCGCGCACCGCAGGGCGTCATTGCGCCAGGGGCGGGCGTGGCGAAGGGGAAGGACGCGCCGCTGCCTTTGGATGCGCCGCATTTCACCGTGGTGGACTCAAGTGCTGTGTCCGAGAACACCGAGACCGCGCCACCTGCGCCTTCCACCGTCACCTCCCCCCCTCTCCCGCCTGCTCTCACCACCGCCACTCACGACGACTCAGGCGCGGACGAAGTTTCGGGCTCCGGCTCCGGCTCAGACGCTGCAGACGCAGGTGCAGAAATTACACACGGTTTGTCCGGTTGTATGATCGAGGGATGCAATGAATTTACGTGACTGCTTACTTGCTCATACGGAAAAATCTGTGCATGATAACATTATGTGTGTCCGAATAGGATACTTTATTCGAGTGCCCACTGTATGGCGTGGGAGGATCCTAAAGGAAGGAACGAAGGAAGGAAATGTATAACCGCGGCGGTCCCATTGAGGAACATACGGGTACTGGGCCTACATACAAGCGCCTCCGATACGATGGATGCTACAGTCGCTTAGCCTGCCCCATCCGTTTGAACATCATACAGGCCAATTGACCGCATGAGTCTCAGGAAACCAACAGAGAAAAACGGGGAATAAGAACCTGATGCTGAAGAACACTGAACCTGCACTGCCAGTAGAGCGCAAATGAATCAAAGACACAAGCCCAACACTTTCCATGCGACGTGGCCATCCGCGATGGTTTCCGGTCGGAAAAGTGCGAGGATGTTGTCAACGATGTGCATACCACCGTCAATTTTCGAGATTGACATGGGCGTGGTCAGAACAAAAACAGCATTGGTGGGAGTGGGTTAAAATAGAATGGCCAACACATTTGCCCATCCTTGATGGGTAGTGAATTGCGCGTGCTTTGTGTTTAATACCAATGCCGCGCTGCTAGCGATCCTATCATTGGAGACTTGAATTTTGTCGTAACACAATTCAAGATAAGACAAATTGACGGGATATGCAAGGATTTCAGCACACGATTCACCTAGTCGTGGCTCATGCGCGTATCTTCATACCCGCAAATTTGTTGGTGAGAAGCGGGGTCTCGGGCTGTCTCGGGCAGAAGGAAGATGTGGTTTGGAAAGATTTTCGTTCTGGTATTACGTTAGGGAAAGCGTTGAACGCTGGAACGCATCGTGGGGAATTAACTGTTATTTTTTTGCGAATATTGGAGGCTGCGCACATTCAAGATGGTCCACAACCGTTGAGGGCAGCGGGTCGTTGTGAAGTGGCTCAGAAATGAGTCGTATCCAAGGAATTGATCCAGAAGGGAGGCCAGACAACAGCAGAAATTTGTGCTCCGCATTCAATTGGGCCAAGGGTTTTGAGGCGTTGACGAAAGAACCCAGATTGTAATTGAGGCGGGATATTGAATGTATTTGATGTGTTGAGAAATATCGGCTAGGCATTCCACCACAGATGTGCTGAATCAGGCGATGAAACGAGTCAGGACGAGTGAGACTAAGGAAAGCACTGGGATCGGATGAGGCGAAGAAACAACAATTGAAGACGGATTTATAAAGCGCAGGATCACGGAGAGGTCAAAAAGTTTGTCGACTGCGTATTGAGGCTATGGGATCATGAGACCTGGCTGTTTTGCTCGATGACCCCAGAATGGCTTAGATTCAACAGCTTTACTGTTGAGGCGCGGCTAGTTGAAGACAGTTAATTTCGGGCATGGTGAGAATATGAACGACAAAATGAATGCGATAGGGATCTTCAAAAGATGCGGGCATTGCGGCGCAGCTTCCGTGGGCTTTTGAGCGTTGAAGTTCAGAGCAGGGACGAAGAGGGACATGTAGAGTTAGCTCGTATGGGGATGAGACCAAAGAGATGCAAAGAATCGCGAGGGTAATCGTTAAAGAACGGTTAATCTGCATAGCATCTACATGGCACTTGCATGGCATCCGCAAGCATGCGGTTGGCACTGGCACATCCCTTCGGATGAAAAGTAGTCGAAGTAATTAGGTCCAAAAAATCCGAAAAGTGCGGCTGTTACTTCGAGTTCGACCAATCATCGTAGTAAGTGGTTCAAGTCAAATGGAGAGTTTCCTGCCTTTCGAATATAAAAACGGGGTTTTACCGGCCATTACTTGTGTGTGTATCTTCGACGGAGACAGCTACTTTCCCGACCGAGCACAACTATTCTCTCTCATTCTCTGGCTCTTGGGGACGCTAGGACACAATCAATGTAACTATTCTGCATGCAGCAGCATGCCAGCCGCCCGCAGGGAGGATTCATTCTGTTAATCCACTCGCATCTTGTTCTTTCCCGGGGTATCCACAGTGATTTTCTTTTGGAGACAACGGGTTTTTCGGAGTTACGCGGACGACAGGGTGGTGTGCATATGCGGCCAATTTCGAGTAGACTATTCTATGTCGGTGATACGAAATTGATTCAGATATATTGCCTGTGTGTCGAGATGGCGAACGCCGGGAGCTGGGAGCGCCGGATACCGGATACACAGTTGGATCGACTGCGCATGAGGTTTGTTGTTCCCAATTCCAACCACACTTCGAAACTTCTTGCGTTTACAGATACTCCACCTGCATGCTCTCATTCTCTGGCTCTTGGGGACGCTAGAACACAATCAACGTAACTATTCTGCATGCAGCAGCATGCCAGCCGCCCGCAGGGAGGATTCATTCCGTTAATCCACCGCCACAGAAGCATTTGTCCCCCACTCGTCCATGCCGAATTAGTCGGATCGGAGGTATGCTGCCGCCGGAGAGTGCTCTATTCTATTTTGCCTATTGATGTATATAAACCAGCCTGTTTCAATGGCAGTCCTCATTCCGCATCTTCGCAGACTCTTCACGTCCAAGTTGCCAACTTGATTATACAAATTACCAACCCCTTGCTTCTTCTTCGCTCTCACCAATGTACATGCGTTCCATCGCCGGTTACATCGCCATCGTTGCACTCGCTGCTACCCAAGGTACGGGAATTCCCCGCTGTTTCGAGCCCATTTTTTCTAACCTGCAATTTCAGTCAAGGGTTGTGGCGATAATGCCTTCAGATGTGTCAACCCCGACGGCTCAGTTGAGGATGATTGGAATGCTACAAACGCGTGCATGGACAAAGTGGGAATCACGAACACTTGTTACTGTTCGCACCGAGCGGAGTTTTATGCTGACCCCGACGGCAATAATATCCAAAAGTTTAAAGACTGCTGTGATGCAACGCCTAATTACGGTTGGAGGGAGTGTTGAATTGGCAGCCTGCAGTTTAGGCCAGGAGCTCAGGTGTAGCGAGATATAGTACAGAGTGTGGTGGACAGGATTGTGAATACGCGTGGTGTGGGTGTCAATGACTAGTGTCCTTTCTGGAATGAATCCATCCAGCCATCAAAGAATGGAAGGCCGCATTCCGAACCAACCGAGGACCACCCTCGTCTCTGTGGGGTGCATCTCCCCAGGTCGTGGTATCTGGGTGGTACCACCTCAGCGAGGTATGCCGCAGTGCCGTAACAGACCTCTTGCAATCCTATCCCTGGCAGTGCAATCCTTGTGCATTGCGCAAGCTTAAAGTGATTGAATCTGAACCTCGTATCTTTTGCGCAGTGTCCACTGTGAATATTAATGCCATTCATGCTACTTATTCCCACACAAGGCCCCCAGCTGGCAGGCTAAGGTCCGTTTTTTAACGAGTTGCTTGCTCTTAGCTTTCCACGCTCTCGGGACTCGGGAGCAATGCTGTACAACAGAACTTTAAATGACGGTCACAGACTTACGGTATTCCTGCAGAGCTGTCAAAGGGGATGGATGCTGTGAAACAACGGTGAACTGCTGTAAAAGATGTCGAACACAACGGCAGACGGCAATATGTATAACGTTAACCGGAATACAGCTTCGTCTCATGGTGACTGCATCTCCCAACTCTCGCTCTTCTCCATCATGCCTCTCTTCGACTCTGCCTCTGGGTTCCAAATCACGGGCGGGACTTTTATCGATAATGCAGGGGACATAAACATCAATTCCACACAGATTCAATGGCCTGGGAAAAACAGTGATCTGCTACAGGCGCTTGAATTTGTCGCAGCTCAAGGCCCGAGTCGTCAGTTGTCAGGAGTGGAGAGGAATGGCCGACAGGCTGGAGCTGTGAGGAGGCTACCCTATGGTGTGTTGCCAGCCCTTTGTAATTATTCGGTGCCTGATGAAGTCGAAGATATTTCTGACCGACCACCAATTCCGAGTTCTTCGCGGAACTTGCCTCACCAGGTCCCCGATGATGGATCCTGCTCGGCTGCAAGCATTTCGTCGTTATTAAATCCTCCCTCATTTCCATTCTCACAACCGGAACACGACTTCAATTTCTTGTCCTTCTTTGAGTCTCCCAGCACCACCGGCCTGGCCATAAACAGAAACTTCTCCAGTGTGCAAGACTCCACTGCTGCATATCCTGAACTCTTTCATGACTTGATGAATTCTACAACCTTTGAATATCCATCCACCAATCCTGCACCAGTGTCAGGCACTCGCGAGTATTATGGCCAGATCTTATCCTCTGATAATCAGCCCACATTTGACGTGATGTCGACCACACTTGTTTTAAATTCTGTCCCATCCATGGAGATATTTTCAGAACAAACTCAACCCCCCTTCACTCCATTGTTTCATCCTTCCAACACAACAGCGGATGTATTCTTTTATCCCTCACCCAACTCTGAATTCCTAGCGGGTTCATTTGGTGAACCTGCCTCTCCAGCAGCAAACATTGGAACCAATATCTTTTCTGCTGCTACTATCAATCACTTCCCTTGGGCTGACCCACCCCTCCAGCCGAGAACAAGCATCAATGGCGGGACATTCATTGGCGGAAATGTGAACCATGTTCAGCAGCACGGCGAACCAGGTGAGTGCCAATCTTGGAAGCAGGAATACACCAGACTTACAGAAGTTCTGAAGGGCTGCATATCTTGTATCGTGCAGCAGCAGGCGATGCAACCCACGATGCAGAAGATAGATTTCCACAGCCAAGATGTCATCCCGAGACGCGGAAAAAGATGCTTGATGTTCTCTGGAATTGGACTTGTGGAATTGAACCCCCGACAAACCTGATCTTCGAGGATTATGAAAATGTGCATGCCAACAATTGACACATTCTAATTTTTGCATCATTCTGATTCTCGACGGCTCCGCTGATCTCGCGCCTCGCGGTTCAAGCCAGCGGCCCTAAGCTAGTGGTCGAGCTTGCATGTCCAGCTCTGATAAATGATATTGGCACAGCTCAAACAGGACAAGTTGCTCCTGAAAGCCAGCGCTCGGCCAGATATGGTGGTGTGCTGTGTATCGACGTTGTCAATTAGACGTGGCAGAAAATAGGAAAGTAGAGTCATACCTCCTCTTATATTCTCTAGAGCCTCGCCCGCGCTGATCTGGTGAGACCACATAACTTGGGAACGTCAAGCCGTTGAATTGGCGTTGAAAGAAAGTGCCAAAGCAGCAACAACCGGCCCGGTGTTCGTTATTTGGACCGGCCGTGTAATGCCATCTACTTACCTACCTACCTACCTACCTCGCTGTTTCCTCTGGTTTAATCGTAGCGCCACTTGCCGTGCTTCTGCCCTCCTCTGACTCTAATGACTCTTCATTGTGGTCTCTGGACCTGAAACTCTTCTTGCATCGTTTTCCTGTTAGGGTTCCTGCCGTTCTAACTTCTCATCCTATACATACTCCATGCGCTCGATGTTGCATACAGATCTCTTCTGACACCACAATTCGTTTTTCACAGGCTTGTAACGCCTGGATCATCTCTTGTCCTGCTTCAAGTTACACAATGTGCTGGGTATTTCCGATGACGCAGATTTCTCTAGGTTTGCATGCCGTGCGCCGTATCTGACTTTGAAAAATAAGAGCGGGCCTCTCACTGTCGCTCCGAATGCTCTGAACTCGCTACTGCCGAGGAGCCTGAGTTTGAGAGTGTCGTAGTCGGTTCCTCCCCATCGCCAACACTACCAACACTGCCTAGTTCTATACTCGCTTCAGAGAGTGGAAGAATCTCAATTGACGCCGAGCCGCTCAATTAACAGAGTTTTAAGCGTTATTAAGGGATAAAACTCTGTATCTGTGTTTTAATGAGCGTGCCTGCATCAATTCGTGTAAAACCAGACACTCTTCTGAAAAAATGCGACATTACAACTTCGAGTGCATACAAGATTCCAGAATTGAAGGTGATCAGGTTCCTTCAACGAACCCAAGACTATCATAGGGCGGAGGTGCTCCTAAGGCGGATATGTCCCATCAGTAACTGCGATACGTGAGTAAGTATGACTCTCACCGAGAACGCCTGTGTAGGGGTTCGGTTCTCATGAATTCAGTACGAGCTTGCGGGAGTGAATCGCCAGAGTTAGCTCGGAACAGTTGGGATCCTGGTGTGGCTCCCTGAGGTATGAAGGGTCGCAGCGGACAAACCGTCCAGCTGGAATAATAACCGCAGAAATTTTCCGACAGCGTATGCTGCCGCAAGGATGCATCGAACGCACAAGCAGATAGCGTACCACATGAAAACAATCACGCGCCAAACGGACTGCATCACCACCGTGGTGACCCTGATACTACCGGGAGGGTCTTCAAGTTCAAGTAGGCGGTCCCGCGGATCGGCATCAGAACCATATTCCGCTAACTGCGACCGCGAGTCATAGTCCCATGATTCAAGTGAAACTTTGCAGGAGATATATGAGCTCGAAGCTCCTCCTGCAACTCCGATGAGCAGACGACCGCTTGAAACATTGATTCCGTACCTCGTCCTGTTGCAATAGACTATACTCAGCATTTCCCATTCCCTGTCTTTTTCTGCGCTCCAGCGACCTAAGCCGGCGGCGTCTCACAGCTTGAGCTCATCCTGTGTAGCCTGTCACTTTTGTGAGCGGAAGATCGCTAACTGGACCCTTATTTATTTCGCACCTCCAGATGAGAGAGCTGAGCCATTTCTTGCTCCCGCTCCCACCCCCGTTTACTGCGCTGTCTTGCAGACAACATACGGGCTCGAAACCTTTTCATTTGAAGCACCGAAAGAATTTAAGGAGAGGTGCCACACTGGTTGGCGACCTCCGAGTCGTGGCGCTGGGGATTAGAGTATACGTAGGGTAACCACACGCCGTAGGTATATTCATCTAGGCCCATTTCCGCTGTCAGCGTCAATGTCGGATGCCACTCCACTGTCATAACCTCCTTCAAACGCATGCACCAGAAGACACCCTAGTGATGAACCATGTGGAATGTGAGTTCATTTCCGTGTTAAATACATGTAAATCTTCCGAATATAATACCGATAAGATAAGGCTCCATCTGAATGCTTGACTTTCCATAAGCATTAAAATAATTTTTGGATTATTTGAGCGGTGCCAACGATGCCGTCACAAGGGTTTAATTCAAGGGATCTAACCGTCGTTGGTTCCCATAAGCAATATATCTTATACCTTTATTTAATATTCTGCTTGTCGCGTTAAGCAGCACGTGCTATATAAACAACACATCTCAGCTCTCGCCGACACGTCCCATGCCTCCGCACAAATGGATATTGACGCTTTCTTTCAACTTGACGACATCGAGGATGAAGAAATGGAGCATGAACAACTGCTTGCCGGGATGGCAACTACTGTGCTACTGATTGGAGCCATCGAGGCGCAAAGACTACGTGCCGAGCGAAGGAAACCAAGTAGACTGTACTTGTGTCGGCCTCAGCTCCTTCCATTACCCCGAGTCGCCACGCCATGGCAGGTTGCGAGGGCATGTGGATGGCGAGCAACGAATGGCAGCCATGGTGCCAGCGAAGACGAAGTGTGGCGTGGTGACATCAGTGACACGCAACCCAAAGAGGAGCGTGAGAGGACGAGTGACGGACGAATTCGTCTTAAGATGGTTTATTGAAGGAGAGAATAATCTAAAGAGGGGGTAGGGACCCCCTCTATAGATTCTAATAAATTTAAGGTTTATAAGAGGGTCAAGTTGTGCGCCACTCAGATCTGATGGGGTCCTGACAGCTGCCTCGGGATTGCGGTGATTCGGCGGCAAAATGTCTCAGAAAATGTAGAAACATATTTTAATGCTTGTGGAAAGTCAACCAATATGAATACAACAGAATATGGATATGAATATGATATATATGATATGGATACAATATGATACAAGCCTGGTGTTTTCAAATATATTCGAGTACGGCAAAGTATTGATTTCAGCTGCCGACTGACATCCGAGTGAGGGCTGGCTGAAGGTCAGAGCATAAAAATCTGTCAAACTGACACACGTGCCCGTGCCGATGGCAACCGCCCCAGGCACAGAATTCGACATCTGGCAACCCCGCCATTCCAAGGGAGACGGAAATCGGTCGAGAGACCGATTAAAACCGAACCTGCCAAGCAGCAACGCACGGCATGGAGCAAAAGGGCGGGATCAGAGACATACAGAGCAAGGGAGATCTTCACCTGGTGCACATGCGTATCAGATGGGACCACAAGCGCAACACATGCCTGGCATCAAAATATTTGGCAGATAGGTAAGTGAATAGTACCTTTTACAGCAGATTTACCTGGATTTTGGGGGTATTTATCAAATTTTGCTTTTTTTGTTCTTTGGCTATGGAAAGGAGGTTATAGACTTGAGATTTGACATGAGGTAACGGCAGTATATTGATGCTTTTTTTGAACTTTGAAAGTACAAGAGAGTCTTATTGGAAAAGATTCTGTTCAAATCTATGAGATAAATGGATGTTGAAACTGAACAAAATATACTAAGGTGACTGATAATATGGTGGGACTATCTATCTAATCTTGGAATTGTGCGCACAATTCCGCATCTATAGGCATTTTTTTGAGTTATAGATTTTCAATGGCCAATTTTTCAGGGACCCCTCTCAAAAAGGTTTGTGCGCGAGATTCCATCTATGAGGCCCCAAATGGCCTTGTAGATGAAAATTAATGTCAAAATCCTGTGAAAAGGCCATTTCCAAGGAATCTCGCGCACAAAGGTTTTTGAGAGGGGTCCCTTCTCAGGAAATCTATAACTCAAAAAATGCCTATAGATGCGGAATTGTGCACACAATTCCAGGATTAGATAGATAGCAGATATCGCGCCCGGCATGGTCTCGGCGGCTTTTGCGTCTTGCCGAGAAGTCCACATTTCCGCTTCCACGCGTGTTGGGCCAAATGGTGGCCCGGATGACGGGGAAATGGAATTCCACGCTGATCCCTGGCCGGAGGGAAAGGACGAAAGGACTCGTACATATCAGATTCTGGGTCTATGCCCCAGCTCGAAGTTCTCACATTCCATTTTACGACCTATCCCCCACCCGTTGCGGAACCGTATCCCGAGATCGATGCTGGACTATTCCGCGCCTCCGCGAGCTCAATATTAGCGTGGAGGTCGGGCCGTGGGAGGTCGCCGATCTCGCGCCTTATGTGGGACACTTCCATGGGGGGGGGGGGATTTATTATACTCGCGTGGTCCAAATGTCTGAACAACGTGTTTACCGAAGACAAACAAGTAGTAATGTACGAGTGGTTATCCTTACATATAGCTACGAGATGCCAACGGAGCACACACCATTCCAGGGGGTTGTACATACAAGACGCTGGCGAACCGAGCGAGGCTTCCTCACATGCGCGCTGCTGGGTTGCTCAAGTTTTCGCCGATCTTCAAAGGTCCCTAGTGGCCGCGCTACATTCTGCTTTTCCCGGAGGCCGCTACTGATTAATAATGGTGGGCCGGAAAGAAAAGAAAGAAAATAGAGGGCTGGGATGTGGGCATCGTACGCACAATGGGAAAATGACGTGCGACGGGGTAGAGCTTGATGGCGCAGCTGCACAAAGTTTACAACTGTCTGTGTCTTTAAAATCACCTGTGATTTCAGTAAATACACCGGCATTTGGGAGACACGTCGCTCCCATGTGCCGACGAGCTGGCTGTTAGGTTCAGAGGGAAATGGTCGCATCGTGCAGTCACTTCCAGGTGGTGGCCAGCAGTCAAGCATGCATGTCATTTATGTGTTGGCACAGCTGTCTCAATATATTTATTTCTCGGGTTCTCGTGCGCACGAATCTTCCAAGTGTGGTCTTCAAGTCGAGCGGACGTGGCAGTATCCATCGTGTCGATTTCGAGGGGGTCATCGGCTTTCTTCTGGAACGGGTCAACCGTGTCTTGCATGTCCGACTCCTTGTAGTTCTTCTGACCGTTGCCGAAAGCGAAGATGTTCGTGAGTAACTTGGCCTCCCGGAGTGAGGCAGCCCGATATTATAAAATAATTCCACCAGCTCACCAAGCGTCAGTTTAGCATGACTGCAATTCTGCAAAGTGTGAAGCTTCAGGACAGCGTCTACGCATGCAGGAGTGTGTCGAATCCGAATCCGACTAGACTGACAAATTCATCATTCACCAGCCGCTTGACCGCGTCTTCTTTTTTTTTTTGGGAGCGTTTGGGATAATGAAACTTAATCTGCAGAAGCATGACCGCTTCTTCATAAACACACCTCCTATGCGCTCACTCCAATTCATCTCTTCTCTGAACGGCGGGCGGGCGAAACCATTCCGAGTTGGTCACCAATCTTGGCGAGAAAGTGGCTGCCGCGGTGAAAAAGCGGAAGCGGCCCGAGGATGAATGGTGATGAGAGGCAAGGCCGCATGTACAAGAGTCGAAAGTCCCAGTGCACTCTGTAGAGTAGTAGTCACCTTCATCACTTCGTTACTTCGCTTAAGCTGGCGAAACTTTGTCACTTTGATGGAAAGTTCTGAAACTTTGTCACTTTGGTTAATTCCCGGGAAAGTTCGTGAGGTGAACAAACCACACAAATCAAACACATCAATCTGGCCATCATTTCCTTCTCCCCTGTTTTTTTATATAGATACCTTGGCCTAATTCTAACCTCTAACCCAAACTGTAACCTCAACCAACCAACCCAAACCTCTAACCTCCAACCCCTAACCAACAAGCCCAGAATACTAACTCACGAACTTTCACAGAAAGCTATCAAACTCACAAACTTTCACGAATTCCCATCAAAGTTACAAGCTTTCCCAGTGCTAAGCGAAGTAACTAAGTGACAAAGATGCGCGGACTCCGCTCCTCTGTACCCACTACTTACACAGTCATGTCTGGTGCACGCATTTATCCGCTACTTCCAGCCGAAATCGAGAGGATTATCTTCATGCCGGCGGCAATGATGGACCCACGATCCGTCTTCGTCCTCCTTCTGGTGGCCCGACAAGCGCAAATATGGTATCGTGCGTTGCATATAGTCTGTTAGGAGATTGCTGATGGAATCCCTGCTCACGATAGAGCCTCTGCTGTACCATGCCCTTTCCTTCCACCAAAGTTGTCCCCGGGGAACATGGGTCAAAGATAGCCCACATGTTGTTGAGTCCAGTTGTATCCAGGGTTCTGATCAGGTCTAGGAACCATCGGAGAGTTGTGAACTATGGGTTCTAGAAGTTGGGGCTGAGAATATCGTGTCGGTAACAACCGGGTCGCCTGGACCCTAGACACCGTTTTTGCAAGGGGGACACATTTGTTAAGGCTACTGGACACAAAAATTTGACACGTACTTGTACTGCGGAAAACACATTCAGTGCCCGTTTCAATCGAAACGAGGAGCAATTAACGTACGGGTACAGTGTTCATTCAGGATATCAAATCCTACCCATTTCAGGATTTATGCTGTTTGTGCTCCTTCCATCCTTCCTGCAGGCACGGGGTCCCACAAAAAAAGACACGTCTCCTGCAACTCCCTAGCACCGATAGGACTAGTCAACACATATTCCAACTTGTTCCGCATTTAACGCACCTCCGCACTTCTTCCAGGGTCCCGCAGGCACACAGCTGAAGCTTCGCTGTCACGGCCCCGCCTCGGCATCTCCTCCTTAAAGTTCACCGGGGACCTCAAGGCGCAGCCCCTACAAGTCGTCGAAGGTGCGTACATTGTACGCGCCGTAGGAGTTTAGTGCGCATCGGTAACGCGTCGGTATGTAGTGGCTCTTCATCCACCCGCCAAACGTGTACGTGCGCCCAGTGGCGGGACCGCAGACGACGTGCACCTGGCAGTGATCGGTAGGGAAGCCCGGCGTCAATACATGCTTCCACTTGCAGATCAAGCGGGCTCGAAAACGTTGGGGGCAATAGGACGTTCCATGTCGTAGGTGAACGTGCCTGCGACGTACGAATAAGGGAACCTCTCTTCTCTGGTTTGCTTGATGATGTAAGTCCATATATCTGGGCACTATCTGCCGAAGACGATCGACTTCTAGAGTTTCTTGTTCTGAATCTGGATCGAGCATATGTTTATTTCAATATGAACAGAGACTTACATATGCACAAGCCATCTCGGTGCGCGCGCATGAGGCATTACCCGACAAGAAAAAGTCCCGAAATTTCGAAGGGGACCGCGTAATCCGGGAGTCGGCGTCATGCATCCGGTTTGACAAGATCCAGGGCCTAGATGTCGCGAAAATATGGGCCTTCTTCCGATTGTCTGCCGCCAGCGACATAAAAATGACTTGAAAATGATATCTCATACTGAAATACAGTGTATATATCACGGAATGCGTACCTTTCCATGCGAAGCTAACGAAATTCTGGCGTCCTTCGGTAACTCCACCCGGTCAAAACCGTTTTCACGGGCCTCGAGCCAGCAGCGCAGGTACAGCGATGTCTAGTCTCCCTAGTCAGACCATATATCAAGATTTTTTTTTTTGAAAAATTTGGAGAGGGCAAAAAATAAAGCGATGCCGGCTTTCAGCTTCGCTTGTGGATCAGGATGGCAGGACTGTAGGAGTTTGGGCAGAGTGTGCCAGTCTCCAGTGCCGGAGGCTGGTGCATCTACGATAAGTTGATTGTTTTTGTCCTGGCTACCCAGCGCCGGTCACCGCTGTGGCAGAATTTCCTAGTGAGGCGAAGATCTCTGAGTCGAGGCAAAATCCCTCTGACGTGAGAAAGCTCAGCTTTGGAATATTCAATATATAATTCCTCCAGTCTGATGAGCGGTGTCAGATAATATACGAGGAATAGCTGAGACCATGCCGTGTAATGGATGGTCATGCGCTAAGCAACGAAAACCAGTCAACAAAATCACCATCTACGATCTCCATATCATTTTCGCGTCGAAGACACTTTGCCATTCCTACGTAGCACCGTACCATCTTCGTGCGCTTGATGTTCGCGCTTGACGCCACCGTCTACTCCGGGCGTCGCTGGAAGGCTGCCAACGATTTTGAGTGCTTCGCGCAAGTATATTCCTTTTGCAACAACCGCAAATTCGCCTGCTCCAAAGACGATGTGAGAGGATGTCGCATTCTCAGCTGCTCCGGATTTGTCAGTCAGTGATAGACACACGGGGGAGATCGGAAACAAACTGGGTGAGGGAGCTCCCGCAACAATTCCTAGACCATGTTAGCCAGCTCTTCGTCCATTTCAGTGAGCTGAGAGGAAATATGGTGGAAGTCCGCACAGAGAAACTAAAAAATAATGCCAAATACTTAGACCAGACTCCCACGATGTCACAGCCGCGTTTCACATTTCAAAACCGTAGATTCCTTGGGTGTGGGGGCCGGGTCGGGGGTCATCCTTCAATCGTTTCTGACACTGATCGTCCTGAGATCCTATGTCATCGGCCTATTCATAACTACAGTTCATTCGTTTACGTCCGTTGCACATGGGAAGGCAGAATCGATAGCCTTTTCGAGACCGATTGCGCTCTCAGGCTTACACTGAGTGGGAAAATCTCATTTCAATGAAATGCAATTAACGCATGGCCGTATAGCTCCCAAAGCCAGGTACAGCAACAATAGAATTCAGATTCAGATTCGGACTATGTCTGCCGCGCTTATAAAGGGCCCCCATTGTCAAAAAAGACTAATCGTAGAGATAAGACATGGCTTCGTACGTGCTCCTCTGTCTGGCGACTCTGCAAGGCGTCCGTGCATGGGGCGCCCTGGGACACGCCACCATCGCCTATGTTGCCCAGAACTACGTCACCGCCGAGACCGCCTCCTGGGCGCAGGGTGTTCTCAACGACACTTCCGCCTCTTACCTCGCCAGTATAGCATCCTTCGCCGACCAATTCCGCGCAACGGCCGCCGGTGCCTGGTCCGGTGAGTTGGCGGGTACTGCATGTGGTTTATCGGTAATGGAAGCTGATTTGCCTCCTAGCCCCCCTCCACTTCATTGATGCAGAAGACAATCCACCCACGACCTGCAACGTCGACTTCACACGCGACTGCGGCGCGACCGGCTGCGTCGTCTCCGCCATCGCCAACTACACGCAGCGCGCGGGCGACGGGCAGCTGACCGCCGCCGACACCGCTGAGGCGGTCAAGTTCGTCGTCCACTTCGTCGGCGATATCACACAGCCGCTGCACGATGAGGCGTTCGAGGCGGGCGGGAACGGCATCCCGGTGCACTTCATGGGCTTCAACGACAACTTGCACTCCGACTGGGACACGTTCATGCCTGAAGAGCTCATTGGCGGGTCCTCCCTCGCGAACGCGCAGTCGTGGGCGAACACGCTCATCGCGGAGATCGACTCGGGGGCGTTTGCCTACGAGAAGGCAGGCTGGATCGCGGGGGACACCGTTGGGGATGCCATCGCCACCGCGACGCGGTGGGCTACCGACGGGAACGCACTTGTATGCACGGTAGTGATGCCGCAAGGAGCCGCCGCGCTGACAGCGATGCCGGATCTCTTCCCGACGTACTACGATGCTGTCATTGGCACCATTGAGCTACAAATCGCAAAAGGGGGGTATAGGCTCGCCAACTGGCTGAACATGATCTTCGAGACGGACATCGCGAGCAGGGGCGTTGTTGATGGGTCTGAGGTTGTGAAAAGAGAGGTGGTCCCTAAATCCGAGCTAGATGGACATGCTTTCCTCCCCGTGGCGCGCGAGTTGAGCAAAGCCAAGTTGGCCCGTGCTGCTCTCGGATATGGGTGTGACCATCAGCACTAATGCTTTGGGCTGAATTTCGGATTGAATATGACAAATTTGGTGATTCCTTTGTACAGTATGTCCAGTAGCGAGTTTGCTTGTGTTCGTCAAATCAAATTCCGTTGCGCCTCTTGAACTTTGAAGTAGAATGGGTTAGGAGCTCTATGCTACCAATATACGTCTGTCCGTACCATACAAATGGTGTAGAGGCGAGTTGAATAAATTTATCGGGAGTGAACTCTGTATTCACGCACCGATGATACCATGATTCGAAAGCCGTTGCAAAATGAATCTGTTTCGAAGGAGGAATCGTTAGCATTGAACTTTTCAGATTCAAACTGCGTGTGGGAGGTAGACGAATCACCCACGAATGGAAAGAGGTGCAGAAATAGGTGGAACCGAGCGTAGGACTGGCGAGTTCTTGAGGGGCTGGCTCCCTGCTGCGAGCATGGAAGCATGGAATCAGTTGAAGGTATTGAACGGCTTGAGTTCGTGCCACGGCGCAGGATTCTTGCATGTCTAGTGTCTACCGAAGCCCGTGATGTTGTTGGAAGCGAACGAACAACCGCCGAGACAGTCATGGAGTGGGTTTGAGCCTTAGAGAACAGTTGTGCTTGTGTGGCCATGGTTTGTGTTGGTGCTCGGTGAATCTGAGGACACTTGATACGTTCGAACAGTGAGGGTAGCAATAACCTGGTTGCGCAGAAGCCATATGAGCCATCTGATGGCTTTTTTGCTGTGCGCAGCATATGGCTTTTCATCTCAATGGCTCAAGAAGCGGTATTCATATTGAGTGCACTCAACTGCCATATGAACATATGCTGGTTATGTCTCTAGCCCCCAGCATTTTACTCTACTGTAGTGGCTCAATTTTTGCCCAAACTTCTGGGTTTTGACTGTTTTGACTGAATTGAGGGGGTGGCATGCGAGAAAGGTTATCGTAGAGCAAATTATGAATATCTACGGTCATGTACATCATACTTGAATGGAAATGTGGGGTGTCATCCAGAGCCATATGAGCCATTAGCCATCAAGTTGCGCACTGCACAAAAGCCATCTGATGGCTCATATGGCTTGTGCGCAACCTCTCTAATGTTGAAGGCTTGAGGCAGAGAGCGACTCGTAGTGGACTTGATGCATATCCATGGTATTAATTGCTATGAAAAAGTATTGCAAGACGAGCGGAATGCGAGAGCCTTTGACCGTGGCGCATTTAACAGGCTGGGTTTGATACGTGGGCGATTACAGAGAACGGTGAAATAATCGCAAAGAATGGTGGAAGTCAGGCAAGGTCTAGATGTAACAGTAGCATGGTAGGTAACGCAGACGCGGCCACGGAGGAATGCGATATGCCAGGATGTGATAGGGGCGTGAAAGAAAGAAAGATGGCTCAAGAGGCCATTCCTTTGTACGGAAATTGAGCGGTTGATCGGATAGGACGAAAATACAGCTGTGGAGCGTCCAAATTGCTAGACCGACGCTGATTTCTGATGCGCCAGTTAGCTTGCGGACCCCAAAAATAAAATGAGAGTGGGATGGACATACGGGAGCTGCCAGGCAGAGAGTAGGAGAAACAGAAGAAAGTAAACAGGTACAATCTGATTCGAGGCATCTGCTTAATACACGAGGTATTCACGCGATGGTTCGGGCTTGAGGGCGCCACACCTATCGGAGAAGGGGTTTATTCGTTAATCCATTAGGTAGGTCAAGAGTGGAACGTGACGAACGGAGCGTCGGGACACAGTGTAGTGGAATGATGTGGGGAGAGCAGCAAGAGGCGAAGGAGACACCCTGCCTTTTGAACGGGGCTTGAACGTTCTTGAACACTTGATCGGCGAGATTGAAAATAAATGAACCTGTACTAAATCACCTCGTTCCCGAGCGCTCTACAATAACCTTTCTCGCCCGCCACCCCCTCAATTCATTCAAAACAGTCATAACCCAGAAGTTTGGGCAAAGATTGAACCACCACAGTGGAGTAAAATGCAACCACCATATGTTCTTTGGGCGGTTCAGTGTACTCAATATGAATATTGCTTCCCTAGCCATTGAGATAAAAAGCCATATGCTGCGCACAGCAAAAAAGCCATGAGATGGCTTATGGCTTCTGCGCAACCAGGTTATTATGGCCAGCACTAGACCAATGTGGTATATTAAATTTGGTGTCGTTGCGAGTGCTTGGCGAATGCCTAAGAGTAATTGAGTGCCTAAGGGCTGATGAGAAGAGACTTCCGAAAGCTTAAATCCTGATGCCTGGTGTCAAACTGGTTGCGCAATGCTTTGAGGTATTAAAAGAATGGGAAAGAGGAGGAAATAAAGTATTAAAAGGGGGGGAAAGAGGAAATAAATTATTTTGAAGGAGGTTAAGTGGAAGTTTGGGGGGACCAAGGTGTGCCTACGACCGTGGCCAAACTTAGGTGAAGTATGTCTACGTGACGTAGGCTGATGTAGACGAAGTTGAAGGTACTGGCAACCTGCGGGACGACGGGGGAGATGTCGCGATGGAGGAAGTGAGAGTGCTGTCTCGTTATCTCGTGGAGGCCGGAGGAGTAAGCAGCGATTGTTAGAGATCGAGGTAGAGATGGAAGGTGGAAGAAGGGCGTTTGATCACCGCGAACACGTGATGCGTCGCGTCGCGGGATCGAAGGAAACACGACCAAAGTTCAACACATCCCTTGCTGTTTTTACCAGCGTATCACTTCGTTAGGCCTCGCAAAACCTTCTAGGTAAATCGGCGTAATACGAAGCTGCAATAATCACAAAGATATAACACATAAATGGGTTGAGGCACGGGCGGAAGCACTTTCGCAGCCTCGGCAGAGAACGTGGCAGAGAGATGCAGATCCAGTCGCATCATGCAGATACAGTCAGCATTGCTCTGATTTATGTTAAAATGAGCTCGATAGGGCACAGAGTGATGGTAGCACTGCGTGTGCTTTTTGTAAAATTGGATCGTGCCTCATTCAGCGTCTATGTACGCGTACCAGGATGAGATTCATGGCCCGCGCCGGAGCTCTCATCGGCTCGAATGTTCCTCCAGACCCGCAACGCCGATCTCGCAATGTGTTTCACTGGTTCAAATTTAATTAATATTGGGATCGTCAACATGCAAATTCCGGCTCACACGTATCTCGCCCAACAATGGTGGCTCCCGTTAGCAATAGGATTCATTTTGGCGGACGTCATTCTTTGACATATCCCCACTCACCCGATGGATCTTCGCCGGCCACACTATGTTTCCCGACGCCGTACTACTTGTAGCAGAAAATATGTGGGACCGATGCACGAAAGGGAGCCAAATATACTCCGCACCGTGGAGCCCAGTCGGTTCAATCCTATTAGTTTGATGTTTATGATTCTGAACGCATATACAATTAACGTGGCGCTCCCAGGATTGTGGCTGTCAGCCTCAACTTATACATGTTACGTTTCAGCTCGTCAGCTTGGGTATCCCAGTTTCGGTAGCGGCGTCCCGAGTGGCTGGCCTGGGGATACGCAATCACGGATCGTGTGCCGTCTTCCTTGATCTTGAAAATTAACCGCAGCTAACTAGAGTGCATGAATGATTTGGCGCATCGAACTTTACTGTGTAAACCTGCATCAACGTGGAACAAGAATTTGACACGCATGAAAGGCAACATACAACACTCACAGAATAACAGAATAGGCGAGCTCGAGGCTGACCCGCATCAGAGGGAAATCGAAAAATGATGAAATTGTATTCCCTGGTCTGAGCGAGTACCATTATTAGTGCCGAAGGATTGCGTGTATTGCTGCCCCTGATCTCGAAAATATATCTCTCGTTCCGCGGAAGTCTTGAAAACATGTCGTTTCTTCCCTTGGGCCATGCGTACATGTGATCCCCAAGTCGATGCTGTAGACGCTGCGCCGATGGAAACGAACATCGGTTCCTTCCATGACAATTAAACTGAACTGGCCGTGCGCCCCCCAATCCGCACACTAGATTGATCACTTTAGTTCATTATAGCTTTGTCCGGTCACCGGCAGATTGTTAGAGTTGACTGCTAAATGTCTGTGCTGGCCTGTGACCCAAAATTTCAGACTCCAACATTGCAGGACAGCCTGGCCAACGACATCTCGGAGTTGGAATGCCCAATTGCTTAATTATTGTGTTCTGATTCCATCAATAACTGCAAGTATCTTGCGATTTTCTGACAATAGCCGGGACCCTCGGGAACCGACAACACGAACAGTTCGATCAGGAAAAGCGTCGGAGGCGCTCTGAATCCCGACCCATCACGCGGTTCAGATAAGTTAAATTGGGCTCATGATCATGGAGGCTTACGATGTCTGAGGAAAGTCAGTGCTGTCGTAGGCTTACCCATGAAACTAGCTACAAAAACACATGTATTGAACCTTTTTCGGGACGGAAAAGCGGCTCGCGCATTTAGAAGATCAGATATAATTCAGAAATTTGGACCAGGCCGCGCAAAGCGCCGGATACAAATGACTGGGAAGGGCGGTCATACAAGAAAGCAAGGTTATCAGGTGGAAACAGCAGGCGCTTGGCCTACAAATTTCGTGAGTTAACTTGCCGAAGTGAAATCGACGAGAGTGACCGTACCGAGTCGCCGTTCATGGGCCCGAATGGCGGCGTATATGGGAACCAATTTTCCAACTTGTTCCCATTCATCCCTGTCGATTGATCCATAACAAATCCTTGATAGCGAAGGAAAGATGGAGGAGAGCAGGTCTGCGACCTGAACGGACGAGGTTATTGGTGAGCGCTGGGCATCCCAAAACGCGAGGGCGCTCTGAATAACCCGTGGGGTTCCGGCGGGATGGTACATTTCAACATCGGAGGCATAGACGGTGAGCGAGAGATGCTGAAGGCGAGGACAGTGACGAGAGAGGGAATGGAGAGCCATAATGGTTGGGATGAACACGCCTCCTTGGATGGAGAGATGCTCTATTTCGGACCAGGCTAGTGCCATTTCGTTCACGAAATCGTCATCGAGGCAAAATCCCAGCGGAGACGACAACTCCACTTTACGGAGATTGGGGAATGCTAATAATGGGCGAACGACGTCGGATGTCATGATGTACATTGCCAGATTGGCCGACACCTTCTCATAATCCCGCTCCTGAAGAAAAAGAGCGATGGATGTCAGATGGCGGGGAGAGATGCAAGAGGGGATCGTCGAGAGAAAGGCGACGGAATTTGTGGTCGATGATTCGCCAACACTGAGGAGAGTGTCTGCAATGGTGCATTGTGAAGTTTGTCATGAAATTCATCGCGAATTTGTGAATGTCCGCATGCAGGTCCAGGTGGCGGAGGGCTGGGAAAAGAGTGCCAGAGAAGGAAGGATCTGCACGAGGAAATGGGTCTTCCGGGATCGATCGAACCTTGAAGGTTTCCAGGTGGTGGAGACCGGATATATGACGGCAGGCTTCTTCGTTCACAGCAAGAACGTCGAGTGTACGCAACTGCGTTAACTGCGTGACAAAGGAAGAGACCCATTCTGTAGATTCATCGACCCACGGTCCATTTGTGTTGACATGCCTCAAAGACAGACATTTGGACGCGAGCAACGGCAAAGCCGCGAAGCGCCAGACCGGCTCCGTATGTTCGATGTAAATCTTTGTAATATGTGGTCCAACCAGGAATGCGAGATAGGGAAACACTGCCGACTCTGAGTGGCAGGACAGATCCCGGACATTGAACAGCAGGGACCCAGGCGGAAGCGAAATGACCAAGGACTCCAAGACCGATGGATCAAGTTCATCTGGCACAAGCCATCTGTCATTGAATTGCTTGATGTACTTTGAATATGTCAACACTCTGTCCCAGTCCTCGACTTTGAGTGGCGGTCAAATTTTCTGGCGAATTACATTCATGGGGGCGTCCAATGCGCAAATAAGTGGACCGACTCACGAAGGACCCCTCAGAAACCTCCCACTTATGGGAAGGAAGGCATTTCAACAGTGGCATGATGCCATATTGGCGTTCCCAGAGTAAAGTCGCCGCGGGATCGGTGAATTTGCGACAGGTTAGGGCAAGCCAATATAAAGACGCTTCTTTACTGACTGGAGGATGGTTTGGAGCCAGCCTGACTGACTCCAGCTGCTCGAATATCATCCTAGTAAGTTCAAGCACATCCCAGCACCTATGCATCGCAAAGAGAATCGACGCGTCGCTCGAGGTAGAAGTAAGAAAAAGACGGAAAGCAAAATCACGCCAAGCACGTGCAGTCACAGCGCCGAATGATGCACTGATATCGGATGTAGGTCTCCCATCATTTTGAACTCTGAACACCACGCACTGGGGGCAAAGAGCGAGGCATGCGGATGCCAAGTGCGTAACCCGCATGTGGCTCGCACTAGGTCAACCATGGGAACAAAGCTAACAAAGCCGCCATTGACAGACAAAGGCTGGCTTTGTTGCATGCTTTGTTCCTTGGTTGGGGTTTCTGATCCAATCCAGTGGTAGTGGGCGATGGTACGAGTATCTAGTTTGCGAGTTAAATGCCTTGGCTTTGTCCAATTCACCTCGCGGTCGCAAATTTCGGCGCGTACACGTTCGCGCCTCCAATAATGGTCACCCCGCTTGGCGCACTCAGCGTCATCGTTGCGGCCGTATTCGCCTCATTTCTGCTCAACGAGCGCCTAGGCCACCTCGGGCACGTCGGATTCACCTCATCCTTGGATCCTCGATAATCGTCCTCCACGCACCAGAGGATCAAGAGCTGGAAACCGTCACACAGTTTCTCGAATACGCCATCCAGCCAGGTGCGCCCTACTGTCGCTCGCTCCCTCCCTACCTTCCAGGTAATTGACGCCTCCCCGTTCTTAGGCTTTCTCTTTCACTTCTTCACCGTCCTCATCTTCTCCCTCATAATGGCCTACGACGTCGCCCCGCGACACGGGCGCACCAACCCCCTCGTGTACATCTCCATCGCCTCTCTCGTCGGCGGCGTCTCCGACATGTTTGTCAAGGGCTTAAGCATCGCGCTCAAGCTCACCCTTTCCGGCGAGAACCAGTCGTCTACCCCTCGACGTACCTGTTCATTGTCATCGCGGGCGTGTGCATCGTGGTGTAGCTGAACTATGCGAATAAGGCGTTGGACCTGTTTAGTGTTAAGTTAATCTGTGCGTCCTGTCCTGTCCTTCCCTCCCCCTCTCCTCGTTATTCGATTTCCTTTCGATGTACCTTTTGACGACAAGCTGACTGACGTAATTGCGTGCGCGTAGGGTGAATCCAATCTACTACGTCGGCTTCTGCACCGCAACCATCGTTGCCTCCCTCATCCTCTTCAGGGGATTCAACACCCCAAGCGCATCCAGCACCGTCTCCCTCCTCTCCGGGTTCCTCGGTGTGCACATCCTCAACCTCGCCATGCTCAACGAGTCCGAGGCCGCGTCCCGCACCCGCCACCCCACTGCCTCCCTCCCCCAGCATATCATCCTAGATGAAGGACCTGTTGCGCCCTAAGTCTAGCACCAACCCCAACCCTCCAATCAACCTACACATAGGATTAGGTAGGGTTAGGGTCCGGGAGGACCCTTGATTATCGGTTGGTAGGTCAGATGCCAATTGTGGTCTTTCAAAAGATTTTGTCCGAACTTTCAGATTGCCTTGTCTCGAAAATTTTGTCCGAATTCTGCCTCTAGTGAGCCGTTCGTCGAAAATTTGTCCGAATTTTGCATCTGACCTTCAATTTTTCGAAAAGAATGCTTCAGAAGCCGTACAAATATTGTAAGAAAACTCCTTCATTACTCTGGTGCTTTTCTTTCCATTGTCCGTGAATTCAAATTGCACAAAGGCTATTGTTTAATTCGGTGTTCGACGCCTTGCATCATGATCACAAAGGACGCCAAGTAAACATAATTGCTACTGAAGTGGCACAGCATTGTCCGAACTTTAATCTGACCTCCAGTACCAGTGAATCTGGTGTCCCAATTTTCGATCTGAGTTCCCGCCATTGTCCAGAGGTTTTGTCCGAATTCCAATCCGACCTCGACCGGCCAATTTGGAAATTTTGTCCGAACCTGGTATCTGACCTACCAACCGATAATCAAGGGTCCTGGTCCGGGACAGCCCCTTGAACCCCATGAGTCCTCCCTAATAATCCTCGCTCATCCTATGGCCGCGTATTAATACAGGTCCGTGTGGTACGCGATGCTGTTCCCTAAGCCTCACTACCCTGTTGGGCGGTAGCTTGGGGGCCGTATCTTATCTTTGCGCGAGCGTTGTTAATTTATGTTGCCGCACTGTAGCGAAGCACGGAAAGTTCAGGGAAGTAACCGGTCCTTGCGTAGAGCGCGTGATTCGTGGTCCAGCGGTTTTGACGGTATAACATGGCAAACATCAACAGAATCCGCCCTACGAAACCTGGATTTTAAAGCGACTGTTTTCGACTTTTAATGTTCCCATACAACGGCGATGACGACTCGAACTTGCTGTGGCGATGTAAAGCTGTCGTTTAGGCCCCGTTTTGTCTTCAAAGTCTCTACACTTCATGGATCGAAATCAGAGTCTCCTACTTCATCTGAATAATCGGGGGACGAATCACAATCTGAATCAGACTGTGAATCGGACTCTGAATCGGAAATATCACTGCTGGTCCAATAAAGGGAGCTGTCTGTATCCACTTCCGTCTCTGACTCCGAATCCGACAATGCACTGTACTCCCTCAATCTAGTCAAAGGGGCCAAACACATATCGGCACCGTAATCAAGCAGCAGTTGCACAATATCCCGGTGGTTCCGATAGGATGCAGATGCCAAGGCGCTGCCATGCTCTCCGCCTGTCGAGTTGATACTGGCACCATGGTCAAGGAGATAGTGCACAATCTTGAAATGGCCACTATAGCATGCAGTTGCCAATGCGCTGCCGTATTTTCCACCCGGCAGGTTGACATCGGCCCCACCTTCAAGTAGATGCTCGACGATGTGTATATGTCCCCCACGAGACGCCGCCGCCAGGGCATTGCCATATTTTCCACCAGCCATCTTGATATTGGCCCCTTGACCAAGGAGCACTTCCACACATACGAGCGAGCCGTGGAAGGCTGCGGCCCCAAGTGCACTGCCATGTTTGCCTCCTGCGAGATCGACATCGGCACCACAACTAACCAGAAGGTCCAAAGCTTCCGGGAGGTTTTCGGAGGCTGCGGTCGTAAGGGCACTGCCATATTTCGTGACCGGCAGGTTGACATCGGCACCGTGTTCGAGGAGGGAGGCAATTAGTTTGATATCGCGGCAATAGCATGCAAAGGTCAACAAGCTCCCGTATTTTCCAGCTGGTAAATTGACATCGGCGCCGTTCTCAAGCAGGAGACGCACAACTTTTTTTTCATAGGCATGGCAGGCCGTGGCCAATGCACTACCATGTTCTCCACATGCGAGGTTGATATCCGCCCCACTGCGTAGTAGGAGGTGTATGGTCTCGATATGGCCTTTACTCGATGCAGCTGCCAAGGCGCTACCATGTTTTCCCCCAACGAGGTTGATATCGGCGTTGTTGTTGAGAAGGAAGCAAACCATGGCATTGTTGCCCCAGCGGGAAGCTATCATCAATGGGCTACCTTTGTAACCCAGTAGGTTGATGTCGGCACCCTTTGAAAGCAGATGAAGAACGCCTTCACGGTATCCCGCGAAACAGCACAAGTGGAGGGGAGACACCTCAGCGCCCCGCCAAAGCTGAAATCTCTGTAGTAGATGAAAATGCGTGGGGTGTCGTTGATTCTGGTTGTCGAGAAGTTGAATCGCAGGAGAGAACAGCTCATTCCTGTCGTGAGAGCGCAGAAGGTGGTAGCACCAGTTTCTTGCCGCGTATTCTGCCAGTGGATGGCCGTCTAATTCTTCTTCTTGTAAGGATCGATCTCGAAAATGGAGGAGATAGCTGATGCAGGTCCGAGCGATGAATGTATGAGAGACGCTCTCACTCAAGTCAAGCTCGAACTTCGCACTGAAGTGCTTGGACAGAATGTAATCCTGTACCGATGCATGAGCTAGTTCGACCTGGAGTGTGTCGAATGACCGGAAAACAACCAATCCCTCCAACCAGTCGGAAATGGCCTGGATGTTGCGTTCGCGTCGAGTGGGTTTGTAGACATATTGCACCGAGTTGGTAAAATCGAATGCAATGGCATCGGCAAGCTGCTCCATGATAATTGCCCCCCAGTCGCTGTGGAAGTAAAACGTCCACCGAAGGATGGCCTCCACGTACACCCGATCTTTGGAGGGAATCCTCTCCAAGAAACGGTCATAGACTGCGAACAGGTCATCGGGGAGATTTTCAAGGATTCGTTCCACTTCTTCTTCCCATCTACAACGGGAAACTTCGACCAGGAGGCATGCAGCCAAGCGAAACCTACTGGCTCAATTACACATGGAACTAACAAGCAACGGTATGACTGACATTCCCTTGCTTTTCTGTGCAATTTTTTCAATGATATGGTCTGCATGGCGGCGCCAAAACTTGAAGTTGGACTTGGTTTCAAGCTCGCTGGCGATAAAGAATTTAATGTCTTCTTGTGGAACATCAAATTCCAGAGCAATATGGGGCATGAGCTTGAAGGCTTTTGTGAAGATTTGACGGGTTTGACTGGTGATCAACAGATGCAGCGGGGTTTCTGTCCACGCCTGGAGCATTGAAACAAAGGCGACAAGCCGGTCAAAATCGTCTTCATTGCACTCGTCGAGTGCGTCAAGAATGATATGGGTACGGCCCAGCTGCCGAAGCAATTGTTGCATGACTGCCACGAGATCTTCATAACTCGGCAATCTCTGTCCATTCGACAACTTGTATTGGCTGTGGAGAGCGGTGGAAGTGGATGGCGATTGTGCAGAAAGTTGAAGGACAATGCGGCGCAGTGCAAGTTCTACACTTTGAGTTTCTTTGCTCCTGAAGTCGAAGTAGAAGAAAGCGATAGCAGGCGCTGCTGTTCCCAATAGTCTGTTGCTGGCAAAAAGGTCTTTGATGACGGTTGCGCTGTGGACTTCACCTTCAGTTGCAAAATATGGGAAGAAGAATGATTCTCGCCTGAGAACAGTTTTCCCGGCACCCGCTACGCTTTTGAATCAGACCCGATAGCTACCGTCATGAATATGGTGTGGCTTACATGGACCCTCGATCCATAGTGCTCCCATCTTCTCCTTCCACTCCACGAACTTGTCACCCTCGAGGAACCAGTTCCCGGTGCCTTCCTTACGAAGGTTCTCTGTGTCATGTTGTTTCTGTGACATGTCTGGGGGAGACCGCAGCCAGTTTTCGAGTGTGTCCTGGGCACTAGGATCAAGACAATCCATGAGGCACAAGACAAAAAGATGAGGGCTGTTTGCGCACAATCTATCCAATGTATTGTTGAATCCACCCCCACGTTGAATGTTTATATTCCCGCCAATGAAGGTGCCACCGTGAATATTGATCCTGGGTTCTTTTCGAGGATGGCTCCAGGGATAAGCGCGTTGTTGGACCAACGCAGCGTCGGGGTCCGAGCCCTCCCGTGGTCGTCCACCACCGAGGAGTGGTAGACCAGGTGGGCGGGGAACACTCCCCTCCCACTCCAAGGCGGGATATGGGCGGAAAGTCGGTGCTTGATCGGCGTAAGAAGATGTTGTTGGTGATGATATGGCAGCATTGTCTTGAGCCATTTCTCGGTATTCGTTGAGGGGATCAAATCGCATACGCTTTGAGGCTCTGTGTGCATGGCCCTCACTTGCCAATTGTGAGGCATGATCTGTCCGCAAGGTCAGCGATTGGTCGAAGTAATCGGCACCCATCGCAAAGTGGCTGCTGTGGACATTCATGTCGCGTGCAACACCAATGAAATTGCCGCCATTAATCGTGACGCCAGAGCTAGATTCAAAGAGGGGCATGGCTAGTGCAGAAGAGGGAGAAGAAGATGGAGAATGCGAGCAGAAAGCTATGCATGCAGTGCGATATGCTGTAGAGCGATATGCTGTAGAGCATCCGTCAGAATGTTGTATCGCCACCTCGGCACTTCCCGCCGTCTCGGCCCGACTTTACCCGTTACCTCCAAATCCGTCCTGAATCTGTCTACTCGCTATCACAAAAAGTAACCGGAAATGCATTTATTGCCATAGATCACGTGCTCTGAGCTGGACCACCTACCATTCACAGATACCTCAGGGTCCTACCCGCAGATAACCCAACTTGCTTGGCAGTCTGGGTTCATTGGCACTGACTAGAGCCACCGAGAGATCAGTGATGCTGATGGCAGTTATGTCATTTTGTGGTCCACAGGAAAGATTGGCCTCAAATAGACAATCTGAGACCCAATTGACAGTGGGTCAACTATGGAGTGCGTTCTGAAGCATATTTTTGAATTTTGGACAGCTAAAACCTTGAATACCCTGAAGGAACAAGTCAGCAAGCCGTTCTGCAACATCAACACAAAATCTCAACATGCATCAGGTAAACCCCATTATAAAACTTAATCCCTTCAAAGTGGCATCCTGGATGAGTGGAATAGACTGTCACGAGTGCCCTCGTGGATTCTCATTCAATAATAAAGCACTCAGGCACAAATTCTTAGGCTAAATAGGATGATGCTTTGTGCGAAGATTTTGCTGACTTGACTTGCTGAATGTTTCACCTATTTTCATTCATCTATCAGCTTACCAACCTTGTATGTAGGTTTTAGAACACGTAGGGCATCCCCAAGATTTGCCCTCGAGACTCCCCACCAAGTTTATACCGGTAAGTGACTGTGTGTTGAAACATTTTTGGCCATCTGACGCAAAATCACGTGCAATAAATATAATCCATTTACCGAGCACATACCCATCGATTTCGAAGCCGACTTTCAGATTAATGGCGGCCATATAACCCAAAGAACACACACATTGAGTTGGAACAAAAACATTCTACAAGTTGATGCCGTAAAAACCCGATTTCCGGTCACTTTTTGTGATAGCGAGTATATGTCCCAGATATTCGTCTTATTCTTCAAAACAATTAACGCAAGGGCCATTTCGTTCTCATGACTCTATCCATGACTTGGAGATGATTCAGCAGCAGTCTCCAATTTAGTCCGACTCAATACGAGGTGATTCGTACCAACTTGTATTACTTCAACGAGAAGAGCAAGAGAATTCTGGATCAATTGAACGATAACTAGCTAATTTATACAAGCATTTTAGGGTGAAGGGTTTAGCAAAATACCAGTAAGTTAACATTTTTTTTTCGATGGCCGACCCTAGGTCCCGGTTTGTCCGGCCCGAACCGCTGTGAGCTTGTTAGCAAGTTGATTATTAGATAATCGACTCGGATGTCCTGGTGAATTTATTCTATCCTCCCGCCGAGCTCAGCTTTTATGCTACAGGACATTCACAGAGGATACGTATGCTCACGTATCGGGTCTGGAGAAATTGACGCGGGGCGGCACGCACCGGCGCGGCCTGACGCGGATTGACGCGATGTGGCTGTGTCGTGGTTTTACAAGTTTACAAATTTGATATCTATCTACGTCTAAAAGACTTAGGATGTAAACATCCCCGATAGACCTAAGTGAGAAATAACGAAGGTATCTACTGTAACGTTACGGACGCGTTAAAAACCCCGGAATGGAAACCCATTGGGACAAAACATTCTCGGGGAAAAGCTATCCGCACGGCGACAAACGGTGGAGCATAGTAGGAGAGTGGAGGGCATGTAGCATAATTCGCTTGACACTGTAGTGCTCATCCAGAAGCCTCACTCACAGAGAACCCAGAAACACAGTTTTCAGGGCTCCTCTTCCCAAAGACTTATATTGTTTGACAGTCCTAGTGACTTAGCTAGCCTAGTACTTGACTAGTATGGCGTTCACTTTGTACATTTATTATTTCGCACACAACTTTGATTCGTGCACACAAAATTTTGATTCGCACACATAACTTTCGATTCACGCACACACAGCTTGATATTTCGCGCACAAAGTTCAATTTCGTATGCGCATTTCAGATGATATCGCGCAACAAAGGACCAAATACTGTATCTTCTCACTGGAGGGTAATAGAACGACAGCAATATCTCCCTGGGTGTATATACAGCCTACATGATAATGAGAAACTTCACGGATGAACAACGGATATGGACTGCTTTCAACTGCTTGCTTCAATTTTTTACTCTCCCTGCCGAGGTGGAAAAGGATGCACTCCACGGCTATTTAAAGATAGATATTCAGGCACACTTTGCTCATATTTCAATGTGGCTCAGTTATCAGGATGCATGAATTTCACCCATATTGATCACGGCCACTACGCCTGCACGTGCATAGCAACCCAAATCCGAATTTTTCTCCCAGACATAACCGATCGCCCACCTGTTGCCAATATATTTCGAGTCAACAATACAGAGACCCAAGGACAAAGAAAATCATATAACTGGGTTGGCGCCCGTTGTCTTCCGTTGTCAATTGCGTTGTCTTCAGGGGCAGGGGGACGTGGTCGAAGTCTACTCCCATTCAACGATGTTCATCGGAATCTGAGGGAGTAAAGAGGATTATCGTAGAATAAGTATTGAGACTATGCGAGTGCTGTGCGCGAGAATATGACGTTCACTTTGTACATTTATTATTTCGCACATAAACATCGTTATTTTGACAACGCGCATATAGAATAGCACGCGCACACAGTAAAAATACGCGCACACAGTCAGAAACTTGAAGCACGCAAAGTCGGATTCAAGCGCACACAAACAGAAATGGAAGCGCATATATATTGGGACAGGACCCAAGCACAAAATGAATTGAGATGCGCACTCAAAGTCAAATTTTTCATCGGGTAAGAGTAGTATATCTATGAATGGAACTATATAGATTTCTTCAGCAGCTCGATTGCGTCCCCAATTATTGTGTCCTCCCTCTTCATGGAACTTAGTTTCTCTGGAGTGTCTACCAGGCTGTCCAGCGTCCGCCGCCGACACCCATCAGACATCCCGGAGACGTAAAACTGGTCCAATACGGCGGCCCCAGGGAGCCGTCACCATGCCTGGTATTGCCTTCCTTCCAAACCAAGCATCCTCCCAGAATCGCACGCACTCTTTTTGCGTGTAGATGCCGCTACAATTGGGTCCATGATGCACCACTGGGGCTTTAAAAGCGAGATTGGTCTGATGCTCGTCGACTTGGGCATGCGTTCTGACAAGCAGCCAATATGCGGCACGTCCAAGCAGCTTTTCGTCGTTCTCGGTAACCTTGAGAATTGATTTCTTCATCAGCTCATTGAACGCGATGGAGACCCAGTTATCAACGTCGTAGGCAATAGCAAGGTAGAGGCGCATGGGCGCGGTAAGGGCTGGATGAGTCGAAAGGTGGAAGACAGCGTACTGAGTCCAGCTTTGAACGTCAAAGAAGTGACTCAGCCTCAGCACGGCAATGAGTTCCTCGAGTGGGTGTGCATCCGTGGACCAGCTGCGAAAGATGATCAGACCGGAAAAAACAATCAGAACGGCCCTGGTTCAAAAGATGGTCAAAGTCTGATGCGTCCACATTTTCTGGGAGCACAAGAGCGGTCTCATCTGTTAACCTATCAAGACCGCTTGTTTTTTGATCCTCCAAAGCTTTTAAACTGAGTGCTTTGGAAGGGGGGTTGTGTGTGGGAGAAGGGAAGTCAAAAAGGCCAGCAAAGAACCCGCTTTTCATTGCCAATAGCTGGCGGTTCAACTTGTAAAGCATTCCACAGGTCTGAATTACGCCAAAGGTCTTTATTCGGAAAAAATTGAATAGTTAGCTGCAAGTGGACGTACAGTACGAATTACAAGTGAGCCATCTTCCTAATAAAGTGTAGGGTGACGGCGCAGGGGTGGAATCACCTTTCTGGATTCAGTGGCCATGGGGAGAGAGCAAAGGGGAACAAGTCGCAAAAAAAATCGCCTGACTAAAATTGAAACCGTTCATTCATCTTTAATGGCTTCGCAGGCGCTTCCCCCGTCTATTCATCTATTCCTGCGCTGCCCGATAATCCAGAGGGGTGGTCTCCCAATACCAATGCGGCTTTTGAGGTTCTGGGCTCTGCATATACTCATGCACTCGGGGTGCTTCTCCAGGAACGCGGAGACCCAGTCCGATACAAACTGGTCTCATCCAATATTGTCGACAACATGATTCCTATTCTTGAACGTATGGATGTCGATGGAGTACCCCGGCATTGGATCGAAACCTGTGCATTCGTTTTTGGTCCTCTTGTGTACGAGCTCCAGGTGTCCGCCGTGGCTGCTGAAGGAGTGTGAGTTGGTTCTTCATTGGCAGTTATAAACAGCCTTTTGACATTACTGTAGCGAGCGAGACGATATAGAGCTCTTGGAACCCGTTTCACAAACCCGTTCAGGGAAAACTGGCTGTCCACGAAAAGACATTAATCCCGCATACCTTGCAGAAGCAACTGCCTCGGGCCGAAATATCAAGAAGAGCGCCCTTGCTACGGCGTTGAATGTACACAGACATACCTTGCGAAAGCGGTTAGTCGAACAGGGCCTCAATACCAAATTTGATACTTTAGATGATCATGAACTGGATTCTTTGACTCACGAGTTCAAAGCCAAGAAACCGACGTCGGGGTTGCGGTACTTGAGGGGACACTTGCGTACACATGGTGTCCGAGTCCAGAAAGAGCGTGTTCGTCACTTGTTGAAGCGGGTAGATGGCTTGGGGCAAGCACTTCGGACGCGCCTTGCTATCAAACGTCGGTGATATACCGTAGCTCGTCCAAACTACTTGTGGCACTGTGATGGACACCACAAACTCATTTGGTGGGGCATCGTGATCCATGGATTTATCGATGGATACTGTCGAACTGTGAGTATAAGTTGTCTTTACGTCTGATAATGATTTAAGCGTCAAATCTGGCAGGTTACGGCGTTGAAGGCTAGCTCAAATAACAGGGCACAGACTGTGCTTGATGTATTCATGACCGCCATTCAAGAATATGGGACTCCATCGCGTGTGAGGGGTGATCGTGGAGGTGAAAACACAAAGGTCTCAATTTGGATGATTATGCACAAGGGGCCTGGACGAGCATCATTTATGTGGGGCTCGTGATTTTACATTCGCAAGTTCATCATGGGGTGCGACAATTTACGTGTTTGTAGATCCACAAGAAATACAAGAATTGAACGGCTGTGGGTAGAAGTCGGGACACAGTGTGCTCGGCGTTGGCGTGCCTTCTTTACACGGCTAGGACGGTTACACGGATTGGACCGCAAAAATTTTCTCTGGTAACTCTCTGAGGAGCCATAAAATTGTTGGAGTTTGAGCCGAGACCGATTTAGATACGTTACGAGTTACATGTCACATCACCAATTGTTGTTCACTGCGGTGGCCGAAGGATTTTTGGACCAAAAACATGACGTCCAAACATGTCTCTCCCTTTGGCCACTTTTTTGGCCTCCTTGGAACATAAGCTGAAACATATGGGTTTTTCATCCTCTTTTTGTACTCTTAAAATGATCCCTCTTCATGTCCAAAGTCCAGCAGAAATATACATTATTTTTAGTAGCATTTTTCATGCAAGAAAAAACCTTAGTTTGGGCCACAAACAGCGGAATTTGCTTTGTTCTCTCCCTGTTTCGATGCCGAAACTCTGGTCAAAAATAATCCATTTTTGGATGTATTTTTGGGACGCAAATAGACATCATGTTCGGGCTCAAATTTGGTGTAGAAAATAGGCCTAAGAAGGAATCTTTTGGGATTGATTTTACATCACGCGTGAAACATATTCCCAAACAGGAAGACATGTTTGGATGCCATGTTTTGGTCCCAAAAATCCTTCGGCCTCCGCTGTGGTTGTCTTTGTACCTTGTGCACCTCCGTGCCACTCAACTCCCAGGGTCGATCTCTAACAAAAATTAATGTAAAGTTATCAGTAATCTCTAGTTAATGAAATCAACTTGTATGTATGCACAATGGGTAAAAATCACGACTTGAGTAAGATTTATAGAAAGTGTCTAAAAGCCACTAACCGACAAAACCACTCCATGAAACCTCAAAATCTGTCATATATGGTGTTGTAGCATCGTATAAGGGACCCGACAAGCCTGCCGACCCCGAATATAAAGTCAAATTTCAAAATCTCGGCCATGGCAAGCAGTTTTATCACCAATTTCAATCATGTAGGCAAAAACTCGGGCGCTAACCTAGAAAATTGACTCCATAACCAAGAATCCATACTGTCCATGCTCCAACATCATAAATGGGGTTTAGGAAGGTAGCCAACCCCAAAAATAAGTTCAAATCTGAAAATCTATCCGCGAATAAGGAGTTGCACGAACAGTAGGCACAAACACAGTATAGCATTAGAGTGCCCCTCGACTTTTTCTATGTTCAAAATTTCACAATCTAAAAGTCTACACAATTATCACTCAAACAACTCGAGAAACATCAAAATAACCTTGGCGTTGTCTTACCGCCCTCCGGGAGCAGCAGAACATGGAATTTTGTTCCCATCAAACACGCTGAGAGCCATTTTTCATACCCCCAAGACGATTTTTGGATTGAAAAACTACATAATACAGTATTACTGAGCTAACAATACATGAGAAAAATACACAGACATCATGCAATCTAAATGCTCGACGCCCAGGTACATTTCGAAAGGCAAATAGGCGAAAGGAACGAAAAAAGCAAATGATTCACCCATTTTACGTGGCAAAAAAGGAATGATATCGGAAGAAGAGGAAGGAAAGAGGTAGGTAATGTAGAATTGAAGTTGAAACAAGAAACACGAACGGAAATATCAGAAATATCGGCGGCAAAAGAGAAATGGCTAACACGGACGAGCTCTAGCGGTGCCAGCGTGATTGGGCCAGCACGGTATGGACCAGTGGAATGGCGGAGAGGGCCCCGAGGTGCAAGACGTGGGGGTGAGCCAGCCCATGGCGCACAAGGGCAGAGCAGAATGGCGAAGGATGCGGCCGGTAACGATGGGCCACGTGTGGGCAGGGCGGCGAGGCAGCAGCAGGACAATTCAAGCCAATGGGTGGGGGAAGAGCCCTTCAGGAGGCGGGAAGCGCAAGAGCGGGGAGAACGAGTGGAACAAGCACCGGAGCGGCACGTGCTGTATTGGACGCCGTGGGTCATGTTGCTGGATTTCAGCTCGGTCGTAATGACGTGGGACAATATTGAACATGGGGAGCATGCGTATGGGAGCCCAAGCCGCTAAAGCACCGGTGCCGATGCTGGCAGGGTCGAATCGCACAGGGTCGCTGGAGCATCGGACAACGCCGGAAATATGTGTGCACGGTCCGGTGGGTAAGGTAGGTTACACCCCCAGGTCCTGGGCAAAATGGGGCCCAGGAGCGGGTGCGGTGGCGCGGGGGATGTGGGGAGGCGGCGTGGATAACTGGGAGCGTGGAAGTAGATTTTGAGACTCACAGCTTTAGGAGACCAGAGTAACAGCAATAGGCTGGGCAGTGCTAGAGTTACAGGGCAACAGAACCAGCGGGGTCGAATTTATGGGATGCGAGCGCTGAGCAGCGCCGCGGCCTGCGTGCAAGGCAAATGCTGGGTTATCAATGCAGATTGGGGCCATGAATGGAGGACGGAGCAATAGAGTACAATAAGAAGCATATGTAAGTGAAAGGATGAGGCCAGGAAAGGCCCCAGAGGCGGGGGGAACCAAGGGAAGCGAGCGTAGTGGAGGGAGGAAGAGCGTGATGGGAGATGGTGGGAAAATAACAAGGGTCAACAATTTGCCCAATTTGGATGGATGGAGCACCACCGTGCACGGACCATCAACTGCGCCAGGTGTGCGTGCGGGGAGCGGCCAACGCACAGCGGGTTGCCGCGAGAAAAGGTGAGCTGATGCATCATCCCCAGCCTGACTTAGCGGTATCGATGTATCGCGACTGCTACGCTAATCAGCATACTGTACGTCTGATACAGCATACGCCTGGGAACGTGCGGTACAGACCTATGGTGTTCACTTTGTACATTTATTATTCACACACACACACCTTTTTTTCCCCTTCACACACACATTGACATACCTGTGAATGGGATAACAACAGCCATTTTCTCTCTAACCTGGAAGAATTTTCCTGTGGCACGGCGTGTCGCATCCCAAACAAAGGGATAAAGGGCGCGAATGGGAGCTACAGGGGTCCACCTCTTCAGTACAGGTAAATCTCGGACGCTGTGTGGTATTGATGGGATGAGCCAAGGCCGGGTGAGAGGCGGCCTGCAGGAGCTGAGCTGGGTCAGTCCATGGACACGGAAGGGGAGATGTAACGCACATTAGGCCATTCTAGTCCTTCTGGCTCCCAGCAATATCCTAGCCAAAGTCATAGTTCAGAACAAAGCCCCTCTAGGTTGAGTACATACAACTTTAGTAGCATAGGCATTCGGCATGAGGGCCGAATGCCTATACCTGCCATGAATGCCTACTGTGCAAAGGCAATTTTGATCGGCTATCATTTCCGTGGTTTCTCAGTAATTCAGCACAAGTCCCTCCTTCGACGCATTAAATATATCCCCTGACCCCAGCACTAACCGGAACCTAACCTAACCTGAACCTGAACCTTAACCGCTAACCACTAACCACGAACCCAAACCTGAACCTCTAACCACTAACCCCAAACCCCCCTAACTCGAACACTAACCTGCCGAACTCGGCAATCTGCCGAGCAACATCACTGCGTGATGCAGCCAATTGATCGATACCATTCGTGCCATCAATAGGCATTCGGATGCCGGTCCGAATGCCTATGCTACTAAAGTTGTCGTGCCTCCTCTAGGTTGTATCGAGCAGTGTGGATTGGGCTGAAGGAAGAGGACGATGTGGATAACGGGACGAGAACTGAAGTCAAGGACGAAGTCTCATCACGCAGCTGTGCAGCGGACCGGGCAGGCTGATCAAGCCTTCTTGGCGTGTTGGTGACAAAGACACATGCCCGTCTTTGAAGCTAGGGGATTCCCCCTAGAACTGTCCTCCACGGCGGAGAGGACTCAAAAGACAAGTGCAAGCCCTTTGACGCGTCCACGGAGCGCATGGAGATGCATCAACGAAGGATGCGTCAAAGGTTCAGAGGCCTCCTCAAGCTCGGAACACCCAGTTATCTGCAAAGCAGCCAAATAACGGACTGAACCATACTCCCGGGCAACAACTGTATGCAAAGGAGCGAGCTTGCGGGGTGGCTAAGTGGTAGTTGAGACCAAGAAGCCACAAGTGTGACTAAACAGAGCGCGTTACTTGACGCGTCTTTGATCGCACGTGATCTTGACATCTTCCTCCGAATTCCTCTGAGTCCTGCAACACCCAGAACAGCGATAACGAGTGAATACGAGGTCAACCCTAGCCCAGAATATCCAATTGTGGAAGATATACAAAAGTTGAAATTTTTACTTTGGTTGTGCGCGCGCCGCGCTGTCCTCATTGTGAGCGCGCATTCACTACATGCGCGGAATAATAAATGTACAAAGTGAATGCCATACGAGAATGGTCCCGGCACAAATCTTAATGTTTGGCAATATGTACGCGCAAAGCTCCACGCGATGTGCCCACGTGCAAGAGCTACCAGCGAGTCAGACTCGGAAGCGCAGCCAAGCACCGGCATCGTGCCGGACCACTGCCGGTTGCCTCCCGCCACCCAATAAGGCAATCATAAAGCCGGAATTGTGTGCGCAAAACGACAGTGTGCACGAATCAAAAGTGTGTGTGCAAATAATAAATGTACAAAGCGAACGCCATAGACTAGAACTACTATTTTAGCCTCAGAACATTTGAAATATGTATCCTATCAACTCTGGCAAGCAGAAATTAATCTTGTGTTTGACAGCATAGAAAAATACTTTCAAGGCATACTTTTGTGTTCCTGATATCCTCCAAGTCCGCAGGGTATATAGGGACCAAATACCGAAACATGATCCAACTTAGCACCCTGACAACCCGGGATTCCTCCTAAAGGATGGAACTCAACGGCTGTTCACAAAATTAATTAAAACAGTGAGGGAGAAACCTATACGCAAATCAACAACACACAATCTAGAGCGTGTTCGCTGCTCCATTGAAGATGAGTTCAATTATCAACCTACTGACAGCGCAATCTGGACCTCGATCAGGTCCACAAACATCCACCGACTGACGCGAAATTTCTTATGGAAAAGTATACACAACATCTTCCATGTTGGCTCTTTCTGGGATCATGTTCCAAACCTCGAGATCCTTGGACAATGCACAATGTGCCGAGTTCCAGAGTCGCTGGAACACATTATGCTTGAATGCAATGCACCTGGCCAACTACAAATCTGGCGGTTGGTTGAGATCCTCTGGCGACTCAGATACACTGCTTGGCCCAAATTAAACTGGGGGATTCTACTGGGATGTACCCTCGCAAAATTTAAATCCCCTAAAGGTAACACGCTGCCGGCACAGAACCGCTTCTTTACAATTATCGTCTCCACTTCGATGTATTTGATCTGGAAATTGAGGAACGAGAGAGTTTTCGAAACCTTTACTCCTGCAACCTCGCATGAGATACATAACCGTTGGGTGGCAACAATTAACTCTGCCCTCAAGCGAGACAGACTCCTAGCAAACCGAGCTCGGTTTGGGTCCCTCGCAATAAAAAAACAGTTAGTTCTTAACACCTGGAGCGGTACGCTCCTAGACGAAGATTCCCTGCCGGACGACTGGATTAAATCCAAGGGGGTTTTAGTGGGTATACGGCCCGCCACTCGGAAACATGGAGTAGGTTGACTTGATGGCCAGAGCCCCACACGAAGGCTTGAAACCTGTACGTAACGGTATTTCCTCCTCGACAATTTCCCGGCTATATTGGATATCACCCAATTCAACCAGCGGATACGCTTAGAATGCTTTGCAGACCGAGTTGTATTATTTTCAAACGCTCCAAAAAAAAAAAAAAAAAAAAAAAAAAGAAAAAAAGGTTACGAGGCAAATGTTGGCGGGCCCTGGCCGTATTGGTGATAAAAACGCCTCCGCGTTAGTGCCGCGTCACTGTGCGTCAACGCCATGTCACTGTGCGTCAACGCCACGTCACTCCTGACTTATCCTGCCGCATTAACACCGCGTCAATGTGCGTCAGTTGCCGCGTTCGCGCGCATCAGTGCTGCGCCTGTGCGCATCAATGCGAGTGAACTCCACGGCAAATACATACCAGTACGTCAATGTTGTATCGGTCAGTGTGTGAATCTCAAGTTGAGATGTGTCTAGGCGGTAATTTCAAAAATTTAGAATGCTAGTGACTTGGCTAGTGATGCCCCAGGCCACAGTTGTAAGATTATAGTGGAGACAATAGTGTACTTCAATAGAAGTTCAACCTCGGCCTAGTCTCTCATAGACAGACGTTACAACAATTTTGTGCTCGTGCCTGGCATGTTGTATTAGGGTTAGGATTAGGACCTCGGCCACACAGCGCCAAACTGGGCCCACTGCAAATCTCGTCAGCCACACAGGACTGTCCTCAACGCCCGATTGCAAAGTTGGAAATACTGAGTTCCCCGTGTTCGTCGCCCTGCATTCCTATCCTGCCACCGCCGCACAACATGTGAACTTCCTGCTAAATCCAAATCCGATTCAGACGTCCCCAACCTGTAGATCTCTTAATGCTTCGCGCGCCTCGAGCTGCCTTCGTGCTCTAGATACCCGTCTTTTTCTCGTCACTATACCTCCGCACGATTCTGTTTGCATATGGCCACAATAACACCGCTGGATATTACTCGATGAGTATAACCTCGGCTACACAGCGCCAAATAGGGCCCTACTGCAATCTCGTCATCGCCACACAGGACTGTCCTCAACGCCCGATTGCAAAGTTGGAAATACTGAGTTCCCCGTGTCCGTCGCCTTCCTATCCTACTACCGCCGCACAACATGTGAACTTTCTGCTAAATCCAAATCCGATTCAGACGTCCCCAACCTGTAGATCTCTTAATGCTTCGCGCGCCTCGAGCTGCCTTCGTGCTCTAGATACCCGTCTTTTTCTCGTCACTATACCTCCGGCACGATTCTGTTTGCCCATGGCCACAATAACACCGCTGGATATTACTCGATGGGTATTTAATGTTTGGTCCGCGGCCTCTAACTCTTGACGCTTTGAAGAAGGTATATACATACCTCTATACATGTGGTTCTATTGCGCACTTCGCTTGAAACCGAAAATTATCTGTGCCGTGGGAGATCTCTTCATCTTACATACGTGCTCGGATCTTCACGACATCGTGGGACAGGACTGTTTACTTCTGCCGCGCGGCGGCCAACGGGAATGGGCAAGGCGGCGGGGGATGCCTTGTAGGCGGAGGCGGACCGAAGCTCGGGGGAACCAAAAGCGGTGAAACACATTCGTTCGCCCTGATCGATTCCTAACAGATTCCTAACCCGGACAACTGCAGTTCTGCAATCGGGTCGAACAACGAAAGGATCATTCCGATGTTCTCTAAAAATCATTGATGGAGCTCGCTTCATGGATAACGGCATGAGTCGTTTCGCGGTAGCAGTGTGAGACGTTACTAACGTATCACCATCCCATGGTGCTGAACCCTGAGCCTGAGATGGAGTTGTCCGCATTTCAAAACCGGGGCCGCAATGCAATTGTGTACCGATTTCTTTTTTGCTTTCTCTCTCTCTCTTGATAATGTCACGAGCACCTCACCCGCCTGGATGCCTGTGCTCGAGTTGTCACCTCTCCTCCAAGCTTTTTCCTCGCGGTCCAAACGATCGAATAATCCTACCCGCCATTCGTCCAGGTCGTGAGTCGCCATAGAAATTATCTCTGGCGCACCGTTGAATGTGCCACATTGTAGCTGGCTCCTCTGGGCATGAACAGGCCCAACAATCCTCCAAAAGCCCATTTAATATGGGCACAGATCGCCCGCAGTTCGCGCCACCGCGACCACAGTCCACCGCGCCACACGAGTACCGCCACCGCCGGCAAGAACCTCCCCGACCCGTGCCCGCGCATCCCCGAGGATACGGAGAGCCCTCGAGCAGCACGTCGCGCGGAAGCTTGGACCCCCAACCCGCACGTACGTAACGCCCTCGTCCTTCTGGCGCGTGGCGAAAATTTTAAATAAACCTCTAGCTTCGCCAATGCATCGCCCGGTGCCAATGCACGCGCACGCGCCGCCCACGCCTGAGCGAAGTTACACGTTCGCCCCGCCTGACCGTCCCGCGAGCGCGATGGCCGCGCCACATAGTCCGAATATGCAGCAACAGGGGCAAGGGCAAGGCAACCTCGAGTGGATGCCGCCACGGCTCAAGTGGGTGAACTCTGTGAAGAAGAAGGAACGCGTCGGTCATTTTACTCCGCCGTCGCAGTACCAAGGAACGAGTTTTAGAGAATACGTACACGACGGCGTCTCGTCGCGTCCTACTTAATTAGACGTATCATTATATTTGTATCTGTTATCCTAGAGCTTGTCGTAGAAGTTTTGTTCTGCACGTGATGGATCTAGACTTAGAATTTAATGATTCTGAGGTCGGCTAGAACAAATGGCTGTGTACTCCAAAAAACTGTCAAAGTCCGCTCTTCTAAACGTTGGATCTTACCTTGATCTCACCTCCCAATTGAATATTTAATCTGTTCTGCCACTGAAAAATCACACTCAGATACCCTTCAGGCCAGGTCCCAGTCTCATTTTCGTCTAATTCCGCCGGTTCGACCTACCGGTAACCTCCGAATTTCGGAGATCACATCGCCACTATTTCCACGTTTTTAAATGATTCACCGCTAGGTTCGGAGCAAGCCTGTCTCCGGTCCGGCAAGCCGGACACTTCTCGGAGAGAGGCTTGATCCAGACTGCCAAAAAAGTACCATGTCTTGGGAAGTGAATACCGCCTCCGCTTCTTGTCAAATTCCTGAGAGATAAGTTGTTGTATTGCTCAGTGGATGTAAACAACGAGTCGACGTGCCGACAGCCTGAATTTAGAGGTTGATACCACCTCTCTATATGCAATTTATGAGAGCACTTCCGCACTTTGAATCTACACCAAACAAAAAGTGTTTCGAGGGAGTTTTTACGGGCTCGATGGACCCGGGAATTTAATTCCAATAGGTTCCCCAGCAAACACTATTGGTAGAACTTTATGTGTCATCCAGGAAACATATTTCTAAGTTGACCGCCGAATCGGGACACCGTGACGAGAGTGGCGCGACTCGTCTCATTAGTGACTCAGCGCGATCTTTTACTTGTACTCCCGCCGACGCTCGCCTCGCTCTTCAAGTAACACAATCCATCCACTCTAGCTTCCCTAAATTATGACGACAACTACTTATTGAGTCTCGATTCCCCCAGGGCCAATTATAGGGGCTTGGCTCCACCTTGTCTTCTCGCTTATGATGTTTTTGTCCGTCTCCACTTGGCAGCTCATGCATTGGCTCTTTACAACGGAAAAATTCCCTGCGTTACCAAGCGCGCTGCGTGTCTCACACTTCATGGGCTTCTTTGCCACAGAAAGGACATTGGAAACCCAATTTGCTCCTGCCCTCATTTTCAATTCATGGCGTGATCGAAGCCGCTGGCCAAAAGCACAGAAATACCTCAGAGAGATGAAGATTCCATGCGCACCTGAGTTGTTATTAGGGTTAGGCAAGTCTCTTTTACGCTGATCCTTCGTAACGTATGTGGGACAGCGCCCGTCCAACATCTCTGTCGGGTGTCCATTGTCAGGAGGGCATCCCTTGGACATCGAAGCTGCGATTGAATATAAACCAAGGGTATATCACGAAGAAAGTGATAAAGACTTACCATCTCTTGATTAGCTAGAGTAATTTTTATCAGACATTAGCGCAGTAAGTGGCGGCTTGCCAGATCTCGAATTGAACGTAAAATAGTATTCGTAGATGTAGGATATCTGACTGACAAAGTCCAAGTAAAAAATAGGTGCAAGAATGGTCAATCAAGGCTTGGCGCTGAGCGGCGATACGTATCAGCTCACTCAGGGAAAAAAACTAGCCGAGAAGCATGGACTCTTTGTTGGGGAGCAAGACTCGGGTGACAGCTTCCACAATCGACCCATGTACCTGAGTACGACAATGCGCCGTCCGTAGGCCGACTCCCGGCGGAATTTCGATGAGAGTTGCGTGCGGAAAAAATCATGAACATGGCAACGCGGACGTATATAACGCTCGGAACGCCGAGGGACACCTCACAAAGGGTGAGCGTGCGCGACCTAAATGATCTTTAAGAAATTCTGCGCCATTGGTGTGACACGTCACATCCGTGACCACGACGATCTGGCAGGACGCAGAAGCCAAGGACAGCGGCAGCGCTGCCAGAATGACGAGGATTGGGTACCGCACACCCGCACCCGGATTTAACAGAGACGGCGGGGAATGGTAAAGAAGATAATATGCATTGAGGTAACGGCGGGAAGGTGTTACACGCTGTAACGAAAATGGATGAGTACTCAAGATCGAAGTGGGCTCGAGACGAAGGGAACATACCGGGGCAGTAACACCGAGGTTAACCCGTCATACCCGCACCCATGAGTCCCTGCCCCGACTCTACGGCGTGTAGGCCTTTCACGCACTGACCCGCACATCCCCACCGCAATCCATGGAGATATGCGCGGACGGGCTGGGATTCGCAGGCGACGCGCAGCGGAACGTTGGCGAAATCGAGCGGAAGAGCATGCGCCGGAGCGGCTTGTGCACCAGGCACGTTAAAGGCATGGTGGCGCCCGGGACGCAGAGACTGGATCGAAATCGATGTCATGGAAATGGAGGAGCGTACGGAGCGCGGATGGCGCATTGGCTGAGTGGAACACGGATAGTCGAAGGAAAAGGGGGATTTTGCGTGCGCAGGCGGCGTGGGGGAGCCCGAGGGTCCCGCGCCGCGCGGACGGATATTCTGGGCGGCAAAGAGAACCCGCGCGAAGCGAGACATAGCTCCTCCTCCAAGGTACCCGCCGAAATAGCACCACCGCCAATGACGAGCGCCAGATCGCCAGGTGCGCACTAGACGGACCGGAGAAGGCGGAGAGCCTGCATAGGATTCGACGTAGACCGAGGTGGAACGTATTCCGGCGCTGTCCAGAAGGCGCAGAATGCTGGCGGGATCCAGCGGGGGATTAACCGCCTGACTTCAAATTGCGTCAGCCAAGAAAATGAAGGGAGCGCGCAAAGATACACACCAGGGAACATACAACCGGCCAAATTCGCAGCGGGCATGCCTTTGCCGCAGAAGCGAGAGGTGTAATGGAACGGTGTGTCAATCTAAATGTCGTAGAGATAAGCACAGGTACAAAAAAAAAAACCGCAAAACATCACACACCAAGAGTACAACGGGCATCCGCGATGAAATTTACGGAGCCGAAGTAGCTTAGACCCTAGGGACATAGTCGACCATGTCGCGTAGAAGAAAGACGGTCCGATGACCACGAGAATTGAAAGGCATTTCCCGATCTTACGGGTTCACGGGCTGGCGGAGGGGACGGCAGAGCTGCAAGAGATGTGGCTCGAGCACGGTGTTGCATTCTGAGTGGACGTCGAGGACAAGTCGAGGAGTGGAGAGCAAGGTCCATGGTGGAAGAATGGCGGTTTGATCACCGCGAACACGTGATGCGTCGCGTTGTGAGATCAAAAGAAACACGACCAAAGTTCAAAATATCCCTGGCTGTTTTTGCGAGTGTATCACTTCGTTGGACCACGAGAATTTCTAGGTAAATCGGCGTAATGCGAAGCTACAACAATCACAAAGATATAATACATAAACTGGTTGAGGCACTGGCGGAAGCACGTTCGCAGCCTTGGCAGAGAACGCGGCAAAGGGGATAACTTACACGCATCATGCAGATTCAGTCAGCATTGTTCTAATTTTTGTGAAAATGAGCTTGATAGGGCAGAGTGATGGCGTGTGCTTTTTGTAAAATTGGATCGTGGCTCATTCAGCGTCTATGTACGCGTACCAGGATGAGATTCATGGCCCGCGCCGGAGCTCTCTCATCGGCGAGAATGTTCCTCCAGACTTGCAAAGCCTATCTCGAAATATGTTTCACTGCTTCAAATTTAATTATCAACATTCCGGCTCACACGTATATTGCCCAACAATGGTGGCTCCCGTTAGCAATAGAATTCAATTTCGTGGACGTCATTCTTTGACAGATCCCCCTCTCACCCGATGGATATTCGCCGGCCACACTACGTTTCCCGACGCCGTACTACTTGTAGCAGGAAATATGTGGGACCGATGCACGAAAGGGAGCCAAATATACTCCGCACCGTGGAGCCGGTTCAATCCTATTAGTTTGATGTTTATGATTCTGAACGCATATACAATTAACGTGGCGCTCCCAGGATTGTGGCTGTCAGCCTCAACCTATACATATTGCGTTTCATCTCGTTAGCTTGGGGGTATCCCAGTTTCGGTAGCGGCGTCCCGAGTGGCTGGCCTGGGGATACGCAATCACGGATCGTGTTCCGTCTTCCTTGATCTTCAAAATTAACCGCAGCTAAGTAGAGTGCATGAATGATTTGACACATCCGACTTTACTGTGTGAACCTGCGCCAACATGGAACAAGAATTTGACACGCATGAAAGGTGACACACAGCACTCGCAGAATAACCGAATAGGCGAGGCTGACCCGCATCAGAGGGAAATCGAAAATTGTTGAAATCGTATTGAGCGAGTACCATTTTTACTGCCGAAAAATTGCGTGTATTGCTGCTCCTGATCTCGAAAATATATCTCTCGCTCCGCGGAAGTCTTGAAAACATGTCGTTTCTTCCCTTGGGCCATGCGTACATGTGATCCGCAAGTCGATGCTGTAGCCGCTGCGCGAATGCGAACGACCGTCGGTTCCTTCCATGACAGTGTCAATTAAACGGGACTGGCCGTGCGCCCCCCAATCCGCACACTAGATTAATCACTTTAGTTCATTATAGATTTGTCCGGTCACCGGCAGATTGTTAGAGTAGACTGCTAAATGTCTGTGCTGGCCTGTGACCCAAAATTTCAGACACCAACAGCATGCAGGACAGCCTGGCCAACGACATCTCGGAGTTGGAATGCCCTATTGCTTAATTATTTGAGTTCTGGTTCCATCAATAACTGCAGGTATCTTGCGATTTTCTGACAATAGCCGGGACCCTCGGGAAAAGTGCTTTTCACGACAACACGAACAGTCCGACCAGGAAAAGCGTCGGAGGCGCTCTGAATCCCGACCCATCCCGACCCATCATGCCGTGCAGATAAGTTAAATTGGGCTCATGATCATGGAGGCTTACGATGTCTGAGGAAAGTCAGTGCCGTCGTAGGCTTACCCATGAAACTAGCTACAAAAACACATATATTGAACCTTTTTCGGGACGGAAAAGCGGCTCGCGCATTTGGAAGATGAGATATAATTCAGGAATTTGGACCAGGCCGCGCAAAGCGCCGGATACAAATGACCGGGAGGGGCGGTCATACAAGAAAGCGAGGCTATCAGGTGGAAACAGCAGGCGCTTGGCCTACAAATTTGGTGAGCTAACGTCTCAAAGTGAAATCGAGAGTCGCCGTACCAAGTCGCCGTTCATGGGCCCGAATGGCGGCGTATGTAGGAACCAATTTTGCAACCTGTTCCCATTCATCCCTGTCGATTGATGCATAAATCTCTGATAGCGAAGGAAAGATGGAGGAGAGCAGCTCTGCGACGTGACCAGACGAGTTTATTGGTGAGCGCTGAGCATGCCAAAACGTGAGGGTGCTCTGAATGACCCGTGGAGTTCCAGCGGGATGGTCCATTTCAACATTGGAGGCATCGACGGTGAGCCAGAGACGCTGAAGGCGAGGACAATGGCGAGAGAGGGAATGGAGAGCCATGATGGTTGGGTTGGACACGCCTCCTTCGATGGAAAGATGCTCTATTTCGGACCAGGCTAGCGCCATTGCGTCCACGAAATCGTCATCGAGGCAAAATCCCCGCGGAGACGACAACTTCACTTTACGGAGATTGGGGAATGCCAATAATGGGCGAACGACGTCGGATGTCATGATGTACATTGCCAGATTGGCCGACACCTCATCATGATCCCACTCCCGAAGAAAAAGAGCGATGGATGTCAGATGGCGGGGGAGATGTAAGAGGGGATCGTCGAGAGAAAGACGACGGAATTTGCAGTCGATGATTTGTTAACAGTGGCGGAGAGTGTCTGCAATGGTGCACTGTGAAGTGCCGTCATGAAATTCATAGCAAATTTGTGATTTTCTGCATGCAGGTCCAGGCGGCGGAGGGCTGTGAAAGGAGCGCCAGAGAAGGAAGGATCTGCACGAGGAAATGGGTCTCCCGGGACGGATCGAACCGTTAGCGTTTCCAGGTGGTGGAGACCGGAGATATGACGGCAGGCTTCTTCGTTCACAGTAAGAACGTCGAGCGTACGCAGCTGCGTTAACTGCATGACAAAGGAAGAAACCCATTCTGTAGATTCGTCATCCCACGGCCCATTTGTGCTGACATGCCTCAAAGACAGACATTTGGACGCGAGCAACGGCAAGCCGCGAAGCGCCAAACGGCCCCGTATGTTCGATGTAAATCCTTGTAATATGTGGTCCAACCAGAAATGCGAGATAGGGAAACACCGCGACTCTGAGTGACAGGATAGATCCCTGACATTAGCAGCAGGGACCCAGGCGGAAGCGAAATGATCAAGGACTCCAAGACCGATGAATCAAGTTCATCTGGCATAAGTATGTGTCATCGAATTCTTGATGCACTTTGAGTATGTCAACACTCTGTCCCAGTCCTCGGCTTTGAGTGGCGATCGAATTGTCTGGTGAATTACATTCATGGGGCGTCCAATGCGCAATAAGTGGACCGACTCACGAAGGACCCCTCAGAAATCTCCCACTTATGAGAAGGAAGGCATTTCAACAGTGGCATGATGCCATATTGGCTTTCCCAGAGTAAAGTCACCGCGGGATCGGCGAATTTGCGACAGGTTAGGGCAAGCCAATATAAAGACGCTTCTTTACTGACTGGAGGATGGTTTGGAGCCAGCCTGACTGACTCCAGCTGCTCAAATATCATCCTAGTAAGTTCAAGCACATCCCAGCACCTATGCATCGCAAAGAGAATCGACGCGTCGCTCGAGGTAGAAGTAAGAAAAAGACGGAAAGCAAAATCACGCCAAGCACTAGCCAAGCACGTGCAGTCACAGCGCCGAATGATGCACTGATATCGGATGTAGGTCTCCCATCATTTTGAACTCGGAACACCACGAGCACAAGCGCCGCCCGTTTCACCTTCTCTTCCAACTAGGAGCGGGCCATGGTGGACAACAAATAAATCGGCCTCGCAGTGGCGATGGTGGGATCCTTCGCCATCGGGACGAGCAGCGTCATCCCCAAAATGGTGTGTGCATCGTGACTGTCGTTGACAAGTCGGCTTAGTCCAATTCACCTCGCGGTCGCAAATTTCGGCACGTACAGGTTCGCGCCTCCAATAATGGTCACCCCGCTTGGCGCACTCAGCGTCATCGTTGCGGCCGTATTCGCCTCATTTCTGCTCAACGAGCGCCTAGGCCACCTCGGGCACGTCGGATTCACCTCATCCTTGGATCCTCGATAATCGTCCTCCACGCACCAGAGGATCAAGAGCTGGAAACCGTCACGCAGTTTCTCGAATACGCCATCTAGCCAGGTGCGCCCTACTGTTGCTCCCTCCCTCCTACCCCAGGTAATTGACGCCTCCCCGTTCTTAGGCTTTCTCTTTTACTGCTTCACCGTCCTCATCTTCTCCCTCATAATGGCCTACGGCGTCGCCTCGCGATACGGGTGCATCAACCCCCTCGTGTACATCCTTAATGCCTCACTAGTCGGCGGCGTCTCCGTCATGTTTGTCAAGGGCTTCAGCGTCGCGCTCAAGCTCACGTTTTCCGGCGAGAACCAGTTCGTCTACCCCTCGATGTACCTGTTCGTCGTCATCGGGGCATGTGCATCGTGGTGTAGCTGAACTATGCGAATAAGGCGTTGGGCCTGTTTGGTGTTAATCTGTGCGTCCTGTCCTATCCTTCCCTCCCCTCTCCTCGTTATTCGATTTCCTTTCGATGTACCTTTCGACGACAAGCTGACTGACGTACTCCGTGCGTAGGGTGAATCCAATCTACTACGTCGGCTTCTGCACCGCAACCATCGTCGCCTCCCTCATCCTCTTCAAAGGTTCAACACCCACATCCAGCACCGTCTCCCTCCTCTCCGGGTTCCTCGGCGTGCACATCCTCAACCTCGCCATGGTCGACGAGTCCGAGGTCGCGTCCCGCGCCGCTTCGAATGTGTCGCTGGGCGGCGGGGTGAGCCCGTGGATGCATGGCACGCGAGGGGAATAGTAGTGGGAGCGCTGCGGACGCCGCTCTTTGGGGCGTTTGCGATCGAGGCGGAGCCGGGGAGGAGACTGTGCGACTGGAGAGGCTGGAGGAGGAAGAGGAGGAATACGGGAGGATGTGGATGAGACGACGGCATTGCACGTGGGTGGGCTCGGGAGTAGCAGCAGTCCCACACTCCGTGCTCACCCGCAGGCTGATAATCTGTATTACGCTTATTCGATTCAGCGTGAGGTCCCTGTCGTGGATCTGACCTGAATGTGTTACACCACGTAGCGCACCATGTTCCGAATTGGTTCCGTACAGTCGAGCCCTCGGATGGAGGGATGTCGTCGTTGGTGGTATGTAAATTAATCGCGGTTTGGTCGGCGTTGGTTCTGATTTGATACTATGTGCGCACGCAGTGGACACTCGAATCACAGCTCCAGCACATGGCAAACCAGTCGATTGGGCGCTCGATACTGAGTATTCCCAAACCCAATATATTTCTTGGCGACAAAATGTTACGGTAATTATTTTGTTGAACATAATATGTATCGAAAAGCTTACAGTGGTTGTATTTAGGTATAGCCCGGCTCTTGAATGAGAACACGACTGCACTAGTTAAAGTCCTCCCAAGTCGATTCAGCTTCTTTCCGACTTCAGCTCTCCCGAATATTGATGAAAGGTGCGTTTATTTGATGAACAGTAGAGGCCCAGATCCTGATACATGAAATGCAGCCTCACTGAGGTGAAACGGTGTAGGCAATATGTTTCACGGCTTCAAATTTAAATATATTGGGGTCGTCAATATGCAAATGCCGGCTCACACGTATCTCGCTCCACAATGGGGGCTCCCGTTAGCAGCAGGATTCAATTTCGCGGACGTCATTCTTTGACGAATCCCCTCTCACCCGATGGATATTCGCCGACCACACTACGTTTCCCGACGCCGTACTATCTGTAGCAGGAAAATGGCAGAACCGATGTGGGGAAGGGAGCCAAATATAATCCATCCTATTAGTTTGATGTCCATGATTGAAATCGCCCGTGCAATTAACGTGGCGCTGCCGGGATTGTGGCTTTCTGCCTCACCTATACATATTGCGTTTCACTTCGTTAGCTTGGGTGTCCCAGTCTCGATAGCGGCGTACCGAATGGCTGGCATGGGGATACGCAATCACGGATCGTGTTCCGTCTTCCTTGATCTACAAAATTAACCGCAGCTAAGTAGAGTGCATGAGTGATTTGGCGCATCCAACTTTACTGTGTGAACCTGTGTCAACATGGAACAGGAATTTGGCAAGCATGAGAGGCAACATACTACACTCACAATAGGAGGATAGGCGAGACTCACCCGCATTGAAGGAAAATACAAACATGATGAAATCGTATTCCCTGGTCTGAGCGAGTACCATTTAGTACCGAAGAATTGCGCAGTGTGTTCCTGCTCCAGATCTCGAACACATATCACGCTCCACGGAAGTCTTGAAACAGTACTCGATTGATACGCACTTTGGTGCATGCATGCGGTCTTTGGGGCCCGAGATTGAATCGATTATCTGTGGCTCAGGAATCCAACGCGAGCCAAATTATTTCTGATACCCACGCAAGAAATTAGGTGGTTCCACTATTCATGTAAGATGTAAAAAGAGGTACATACATAAAATCGGAAAAGGAGTAGGCAGTGACCCTGCTGGCCGAGCTGAGAGCCGAGCAGAACCACAACACGCCAACCGCAGCAATCCGCCAAAGCCTCAGCTGAAGAAAGCCCGGGGAGAAGTCAACAAGCGCTGCGGCTTCTACTTGTCAACAAGAGAGATTGATCCGACGTCAAGGTTGAGCACCGCCACCGCCTTCTGCTTCCGACGACTGCATCGGACCATCGCCCTCAGGCTCGTAGTTTAATCTTTTGAGACTACGCGCTAATGGCGTCTGGCATCCGTGACCTATCGCGATACTCCGGTCGCCTCCCCTCTGGTACTCCTTGCCAGAACTGCTCAATCCTTGCCAGAACAGATCTCGGCTATTTTCTTTTGCTTTGCCAGTCACGCTAGCATCGTCTGACCCCGAGAAGCTCACTTATACTCTGTACCCTATGTCTGCCCGGCGTCTCTCCTCTGCACGTCGGATGCAGACGTGCGGATTCCCGCTCTACTCCTTCTATCACCCTAATCTGTGGCTCCATGCCGTGCTTCTACTCGCCGCCCATTCTCATTTACACCTGCTATGAATCTCTCCCATGATCCCATACTACTACGCTATGCGAAATAATTTTGAGGCCATGGGCGATCTTTGTATGAACTCTCGATGCCGAAATGGAGTTTGCGCTGGGTTCATCGGGAATGGCACCCATCCCACCTCGGAACTTTTTGCGTACGCTCTTTCTGGTTAGATATTCCAGGATATTCCCCTGCTCCAATCCTCCGTTATTATTCGCTCAATTCTGCCTTTCCTAGTCCTGTTTTAAGCTCAGGTGTCTGATCAGAGTAAAAAGCTTATTACATAATCACGAAATGAGCCCATTGCTCCAGGTCGCGCGACCTGGGACTAGAACAATCATAATGAGATACATCTTCTGTGATTTATTTGGATTTTTTGAGTACCATTTGACGTTTGCTGTGGAAGAGGTAAAGTTGATGGGTAAACATCACATTCATATCACGTCGTCTTGAACCATGTGCTAAAATCCTAATTCAAGGATGTTCCGGCAAGTTCTTATGAGGCAGATCAGCGCAGATATGCACCAATAGTGAGTCTGCCCAGAAAGGAAATGAGAAAAATGGCTTGTGCTCTCAAAACGAAGAGAATACGTACCTCATGTATTAAGCAGATCCCTCGTATCACATTGTACCTGTTTGCCCGCTTCCTTATTCTCTCTTCTTTTCTCACCCGCTCCAAGCCTCGCGCGTGTTAGCAGTCTAATTTCCTTTTGCTCTCCGGGGCCACCCGACAGATCAAGGATTGTTATTTTCGACCTCCCCGATCAGCCGTTCAACATCCGCTCAAAAGGCAAGGGTCTGCTTTGCTTCTTTCTTTGTTACGCCCCACCATCTTCCTCGTTGGAATTCCATCTGTTCCACTGTCCCATTCCCTCATTCTTCCTCTGGAACTCAAAAGTTCTGATACACCTCAACGCGAGTCCTGTCTGACGATGCCAGGCCTCTTCCTCTGTCTGCATCCCGCCATCCAGCAGCTCTGCTTCCACCTCAATACGGTACTTAATGGCTGTCCGATCAAGCCCTCTGCAACCCAGCAAGTCCGAACATCAGGACTTGAACGCAACTTCGCTCAAGAGTCAAGATTACAGTGCCTCTTCCTCAAACATAATCACGCCCATCAACAGCGCCGCTGCGTCGCTTCTTGCTCGTCCAATTTTAAGACCGGGCGCTCAACAGCTATCTGATGAAGTCGCCGGATTCCGTAAGACACATGCAAGACGCCGAGATTTTCAAGACCCCCAATGCTCACCTTTAACAATGTACACACACTAGACGACCCGATCAGGTATGTTGTCACGATCCTGCCGTCCGACGCTGCTTTACACTTCTACACAGCGTCGTTCACAGGTCTGTTCTCGGATCCTGGCGGCGTTCCCGGCCAGTCACCTCAATTTTGCACGCTTCAAGCTTACATTCTGACCTACATACCGTCTAGCTGTCTGCCAGTCTTCCATCTTCCCCACTCCAGGTACAATCGATCCCGCATCTCATGTATGTATGTCTCTCAGCGTGAGCAACTTCAATTCGTTCAATTTGGTTTTACTCTTACCTCGACGTTTCCGCTGACATAGCTGATGTCGCATCACAATTTACTCGTCCGTTGGCGCCACGTAGATCCCCACGCGAAGTTTCTATTTGGTTTTTCACGCTCCTCGGGGCAGCCCAATGTGTTTTTAGTATCTATGCCATCCCATGCTATTGCTCATTTCCATCTCCTCTACCCAGTCGCTCAGATTTATTTTGGCCTGGCGGTCGCGAACCTTCAAACTCAATTTTTCGCGCTCCCATGGCGCGGCCCCTCGCGTCCACCTCCGATGTTAAGATCACTTTATACTCACCCACCTGGCCGTGCTCAACATCGCGACATCCGACATCACAGGTTGTTGATCAGATTAGTGGTCCCGTTTGCTAGACGATGCGCCGTGATGAGTTCCTCCTCAATGTTGCATTTTCTTACCCTGCTGACCCGATTCTCCGACACCTCACACTCCGGCATCGCCCTGGATGTCTCATTCAACTCTCTACTGCTCAGCAAGCCCCGCATCGCCACCGCCGGACACGTCTGATGGGTCCAACCTTTCCGTTTACCTTTGTTGCGTTCCGCGAGCCAATTGACGTGTCAAGGACGCGTTCCTGGTAAGCTCATCATCCTGTTACATACGAGTTCGATACTGACATATTTGTATTAAGCTTTGGTCATGCAGGTGTTTCCGCCGCCACCGATGATCTACTCATTCTCTACCCAGGTCCAAGCGCGTTCCTCACGCATTCAGGTACCTCCACGTTTCATTAGAGTTTTGTACCGCCAGGGATAGAATCCGTCTTCGGTCCGTCATCTCATATTTCTCTACTCTACCGCATTGATGCTAACCTTTTTTCCACCCCTCGTAGCTTCGATATGTTCCATCCACGTCGCACTGCACATCTACACCCACCCCACAATTTATATTCGAGTCTTCAAGGCCCCATGAGCGAGTAACCGGAACTTGCTTCAATATTTGCTCGCATTCGGTGCTAACATACCGCCGGGTTGATAGTATTGTAATCCTTGAGGCTTTCTGCTGCCTGACATCATGATGTTTTTGTTACAGTTAGAGTTTCCGACGCTTTCCAGTCAGTCTTGACTCCGTTTCCCCGGCCGCTACATTCACTCATCAATCATGCAGTCCGCCGTATCGCAGCCCGCCGTATAGTAATACAATAGCGGCCGATGGGAAGGAATGTTTGCGCAAGCAGCCAAACTTGATTTACCGTGCAGATGTTGTATGTAGATACCTTAAATGAATAAATAAATTTTCATTGGAAAAACGCTTTCGCTGATCATAGATCTGGTGTATATCGACGATATTTCGAATGACGGTTGGTTGCCTTTCAGTACGCTGCACTCTGCACTTCTGCCGGAGCCAAGCGAAGGCATGTCTTGTAGTAATTCAAACTCTGATGATTATGTAACAAGGTTTTTACTCTGATCGGACCGCGGCGCTTAGTAACAGACTTCAACAAACGGAGGTACGACGTCAAATATTGTTGAAGCGTCTGTCTAGGAGAGACTATGCCTTTCCTGTCTCAAACTCGACAAGAATGTGTCGTTGGGTGCCCATTCACGTTTCTCCACAAGTCACATCTGATCGTTGTTAAATTCAGATCCGCAGCTAACCTTTTATTCCTATTCTTAGTCTATCCGCCCCCTTCTGTTCGAAACCTTCACCTCCCAGGCCTCCATTCTATGCCCAGATTTTGTATTTTTATCCCAAAATTGAATCTCACGAGTTCATGCTATGGTTATTTTCAGTGGATGCCCGCCGCAAGTCATCCACACTGCCGAAACAAACGAAGTCGGGACTCAGGATTTATGTCTCAGGTGGGTTCCATATCTTTTCTTTTGTTTCCTCGGCTGCTATTACGCTGGGTCCCACAACGAAAGCCAAACTGCCCAAGCGTATCAGTGGCAGTACTCCTGTGCTTTGACCTTCCAACCGTGGCAGTGCTGGTCCATCTTGTCTTCCGCTCAATCTTGCCACTCATCCCGCAGCACGTCCTCCCATCCCCTCGCTCCCGTTATCCTCAAAAATCCAACCTTTTATTCCTGAAGAAATCCAACTGATCCAAGGTCAGTGCGCTTGACTTTGAACCCGCATTTGGCGATTCAGTGGCATAACCAACAGTGGCTCAATCGGACTCGATTGTTTCTACCTCCATAGTTGCCTCGGCCTCCGAAGTGGTTGCCCCGGTTCGGGAGAAAATGGCCACGAAAGACCGCCGGGCGATAGTCAGGCTTCTTGTTCATGGCAAAGACCGAGTTCATCAACCTAAACTGGGAGTTGAGGATAGTCCCGAGAGCAGCCGTAGACATCGATACATCAGCCATAGCAGTGCGCTGCACTTCGGCCTGATAAGCTGCCTTGGTGCGCAAGGTGGTGTAATCCTCCGGCACGGGTGCGTACTTGTTTTGCACACGGAAGAACTCGCGGTAACCCGTCGGCATAGGTCCAGGGTTCGGTCCGAAACCGGCACCATATTGGCGAAGAGCGTCCGCATAATTCTCGAAACGGAGCCGATCGGCGGTGTTATAATGAGCAGGATTGGCAGACATGATGTGTGATGAGTTGTTGTGTGGTAATTGGTGACGATTGTGGGTTTTCACTCTCCCATCCCTCGCAATTCTTATAGCAGAGGGGCCACGCATTAATCCACGTTTCGCACTCGTCAATATCCTGCATGAATGTACGCTCACTTGTTCCATTTCAGGCGAAGTCTTTCTGTCGCTTGCGGGCAGGTTTCTCGGGTGTTTTATCCCCATTAGTGTTGCCGCGACTCCCGACTCCACCTCCCCAAGTCGACTTAATGAAGTCAACTTGAGTCGAGTCGAGTCAAGTCACTTGGCGTGACTCCGTTCGACTCCGGAGTCGGCAGAAGTCGACTTGCTCGACTTGGAGTCGCTCGAGTTGGCCTTTGTAGATAGGTAGTTAAATTGGGTTATAAACACCGTGTAACAGACCTTTACTGATCTCAAGAGGGAAGAAAATCGCAACAAGTATACAAGGTTGAATTTCTGAGCTCAGGGGATATGATTTCGGCCATGTGTTGAAAGTAAGTGCTTGTCCGTTAATAATTGGAAGAAGTCCCACCATTCAGAGTTTCTCAAATAAGGCTCTGATATGGTTTGACAAAGGCTAATATCTTACCCCCATACCATCCCGAGATAAATCCGACCTAAATTGACCCCCTCTCTATCGTTAGGAGCCTGGGAATACATATTTGAAAAATCCGCGACTCCATCGACTCGAGTCGACTTGGGTCGACTTCGAGTGACTTGGATGTGACCAAGTCGAGTCGAGTCGAGTCGAATGTCGTTTGAAGTCGACTTCTTGAGTCGTGACTCGACTTTTGGAGTCGCGGCAACACTAATCCCCATTGCTTCACAATATCCGTCCATTGCCGCCAGATGCTTGACTTCGGCATACGGAGCCCTTGTTACATCACCAGTGGCCCATTGTATCTCGAAAGACGCGTCAGCGCCTTTGCCGACATGTGAAAGTATCCTGCCAACCGCCCATTCCTTCGGAGTCTGACCGAAACCCGGCAACTGATGCATTTGTCGTCCAGGAAAACGTCTGTCGTCGTTTGGTATATGGACTCGAAGTAATGATTCATGGAACACATCATGTATCCGCGAACCTTCAATTCCTGCGAAAGTTCAAGTTTGTATGAGGCACAGGGCGACGCCGCCGCGAAACCACCTGAGTGATGCGAAAAGGTCCGAGGTATTTCGGTACCAATTTTCTTGCATGTTTCTTTGGTAACTTCAAGTTCTTGGTTGATAGGTACACCAATTCCCCGACAGCGAGTCCCGATTTCCGGCGCCCTTTGTTCGCTTGGTCTGTTTGATGGATACTACCCGCATCAATGATCGCGTCATGCGCCTTCATAAGGGCCTCCTTCATGCGTGCCGCGAATTTTCGGACTCCAGGATATTCAGATTCATTGTCCCAGATCATAGCCCTTGGAGTGCGCGCATAGTTCAGAATAAATGGTGAGAATCCCGTCCGGTGGCAGCCGGTGGCTCATTTTGAGTGGGTTACACGTCATTTAGGGCAGACCCAGCACCGCATGCCTCGGGAGCAACCGGGTGGCTACCGGTGGCTCACCGCAAAGTCTTTAATATATACAACAGTGTAAAATTTGTAAGGACACGACCACCAAATTGAGACTGCAAATCTGAGATCAGCCGCAAATTAAATTGGAGTGATCCACAACGCACCTGGTCAAGTGCACTGAGTGGGTGCCACAGGCAACACATATCCCGCAATATCTATGTCGGTGTATCCCTGGCTGGTGATGAAGGCGAGTCTCTCCGATGCCGAGGTGGTATAGAAGTTGATCTTTTTGGTCTCGTGGTACAGGCGGTAGAAGGGGACGCTTCCGCACATTTGAGTCGGATAAATGTAAGTGAATGGATCTTGCGTGACGTTGTCGTAACCACTCTTCAGGGCATTGCCTCTTTTTGTCATTGAAATCGTGGAGAAGTTGTCCGTTGTGGCGAGGTTGAATAGGCGATAAAATGGGACAGTCGATTCTTCCTGGGTGACGAAAACGAGGGCAGCGACGCCTCCCAAGGATTGCAAGTTAACAACAGCGTTGATGACCAAAAGTACATTGGTGGTGTACCAGTGGTCGGTGTTGGTCGGTCTATAGGTCCTATAGAAAGGCAGGGCATCTGTCTGGGTTAACAGAGTTTTGCGATAGAATTAATGAATTATCGCATCTGGCCCAGGCTCCTGAATATGTGATGCAGTGGCTGAACCAACCGCGAGAGAGATAAATATCGCAGAAAATATGTACTTCATCCTTTAATTGGGGAAGATGGTAGTGGGCTATTGATGTATTGCTCGCGGCCTTTGTACATGGCTGGAGATTTCTGTGGGCAAATGATTCGACTTCTTCATCGAGTCCTGTGTCAACGTGGGCGTAAGGTATGTACTACAGAAAACTCGATGCATCGAATTTGCGCTGAGAACGGATGTTATTCAGTATTAAGTTGTATTCCGAATGACGCGAACACCCAAAGAACTGGAAGACAGTTCTGATGCAAGGAAAAACGGATGTTCCCGCCTGCACGCGGAAGAGTCGAACACCCACAATGGATGTCCAACTGTCAGATATGAATGTTGAACATTTAACAGGCTGAGATTCAAATTCGAATGTGCTGGGTTTATCGGAACTTTGCATGCACCCTGCTGCGCTTAGGTCAAGTCAAAGGCGGGACCGCGCTGATCGAACTGCATTGCAGGATACGCTTCGGACGGCAATTCGTGTATGTGAAGGTTAATTTCGGAATGCATAATGCGAGTGCAATCACTACATTTTGATGGCGCCTCGGCCAACTTGGACCGAGGTCGGCTGAGGTTGGCCGAGGTTGGCCGAGGGGCTCGACCGGGTTGGTCGAGGTTGGCCGAGGGGTTCGACCAACCCGGTCGAGCCCCTCGGCCAACCTCAGCCAACCTCAGCCGACCTCGGTCCAAGTTGGCCGAGGCGCCATCAAAATGTAGTGAATGTGTGGTGAAATTGAGGATTCAAGATTGCGCGACGGGAATTACTGGGAGAAAAACATTGGCGGGGCGCTTTCGGCGTCTATTCGAGACCGGCGCCTGTTCGTTCACGTCAAGTTCCCAAACGACTCTTCTTCTTTGCTTCGCCTTCGATAAACTCAGCTCCGCAACCATCGCACTCACGTTGCTGTTACATCTTCGGCCCTGGTCTCGTCAGGACAAAAATATCACTAGCGCGGCAGGGGGGCATGAACAGTCCCGACGATCCCGGCAAGTTCGGTTTCGAATGTCGGGCGTGCAACTTTGCGACAAGCTCCATTGTGAGAGGTCGGATATACCGTATTCAGGGCACAACCTCCATTTCTCTTCGTTAAACTTACATCAGAACTGACCTCGGGCCTTCCGTTGAGTGTTTCTCATTCGGAATACGACTTAATGATGAGCAATATCCGGTTTCAACGCAAAGTCAATGCCTAGGCTTTCTGTGGAACACACCTTCCGCCCTTATTGACGCCCGACTCGATGGAATAGTCCCTTATCCCTCATTCATGCAGTTTTTTTGCCTATGATACGGGGACGCGAACTCGTGGCTCCTATATCCGCGCTGTTTGAATGAATCCAGACTGTGCAACGGAGGAGGCCGGCAACCAGCAACTTGAAATACTCACAGGTCGACTGAGATTTTAGGCAAAAAAAAGCCAGTCTCCACTGGTGTATATATTTGGTCCAATATACCCGTACCTGGGAGCGAAAACAAGACTCTTGGAGACTCACAGATCTCATTCAACCCCTCGAAGCAGGTTCTGAGCATCACGCGTGGGGTTTTGCTCCAAGAGTACGAGTTTTTTGAACGCTGAAGTGAAGAAATCATCATTTACATTGAGCATGAATCTTCCGGGGATTCCTGGGGGTATAAATGACTAAAATGAAAATATAGGAGTTGGAACTGCGTTGATTGAGCAGCTCGAAAAGCTTCGCCGATCTGTGAGGTGCGCCACTAGGAAGTTAAGTCAGGTTTTACCTGTAACTTGGAACCTGTACGTAGGCCAGTTGGCTTGCAACTGTGCGGTAAATATTTGGGAAACTTGGGGGCGGGGTGTTGAAGCGCTAGGATATGAGTCGGGTGTATTGGAACAAGCGCAATGGCTGGCGCTGGCCCGAGTGTGGGTCTAATACAGATTGGGAAGTGAATTAAGAGGAAGCCCGATTAGAGCTCGAAGACGAGCTCGGGAGTTGCAGGGAAAATAAGGGAGTACAATGAAAGAGGCAGAAATTTGTTCATCGTGAGATTGAGGTCAAGTCCATTCCCATGACTTACAGTCCAGCGGGTTCCAACTCCGTGAAAGATGCGAAGGTTTGACACGAGTCGAGTCGTGCGACAAGGCGGCTTGTGGTCCCGGACTCCCAGGTTTCGAGGTGAGTGAAGGCCACAGACTCAGCTGACGAATGCAACTCAGTTGGATGGAATCAAATCACTCCACCCCAGTGGGTAGGCTCGAGTCCAGCCTGTCGTACCGAAAGAATTTGTGTCGGTAGACAGACACTTTCATAGACAGACGGTCAGCAGTCTACCCAGTGGGCATGGAGCACCTGTGACGATCCTAGAATTTAATTCCTGCATAGCCAACGCGCGTATGAGACAGAAACATGGCACGTATTCAAGAACCAACTCAAGTAATCCATTGGAACTGCTGCCGGGAGAAATCACTGGAGAGAAAGGCGTTCGAACCGCCCCAGGGGCATCAGCTGGTTGTTTGGGAATGCTTTTCCCTTTTTTTTTCGTATTTTCTTGCAAGCTAATGTATCAGCCGCATTCCCGTCTATTTAGCGGCTTGTCGAACGTTGCACTGACAATGTTGACAGTCAGTGAAAAAACTTGACCGTTGGTCAAGGATTCTTAACCAGTTAATGATTAACGGGCCATTAACCCATTTTTGACTGGTCACAATCTGAGTTAAGAATGACATCATGAGCTAACGTGTAGCCAAAAAAATCAAAAGGATTTCGTACTAATCCGGAACATGTCCGAAACATCCTCGGGCTTGTCGGATCGTGCTTAAGCAGAGGTCAAGCTAAACGGGGTCAAGGATTGACCATTGTCTTAACGAGCTATCAAACCCCCGTCAAACCGCGTCAAGGACAACACTTGCACATATCCACTCAGATCGGCAATTCCCGGACGGAGCTTGATTGACTCCAGTTCATCACCCGAACATTAACGGTTCACTGGGTGTCAGGGCGATTTGGAAGTTTTGTATTCAAGGACCCACCATAGATGGAGTATGTCCCTTTAGATCAACTTAGATTGCTCCATCCATATGGAAACCCCAGCAACGCTTTACCAGAGAGACGGGCATTCGACTGGCCCCAGGGACACTGTGTGAGGTGTAAGATTTCTTTTTGTCTGGATATCTGTTTATATGTGGCTCAATACGTGGCCTTTGAGTCATTCTTAGTTCAGGGCTCTCACCTACAGGACCGACGGGCAGACAGTTTTTTTCACAGGATGATCCAAAAATCCCTGTTTGATTCAGCCCGCCTTGAAAAAAAACACCCTCCAGGGCGGGACTTTGCGCGATGGGAAGCAAAAGTAAAAATTGCTCAGGGTGTCCAATAGAATTAGAAGGGGGATCGTTACCTATGATGAGGTCAAAACCAGATTTTTACGCCGAGTATTGATTCAGAAAGCAATTTTTGCAATGAGCTCGCATGAAAGCGGGCCGATAGTACTCAGGATTCCGAATGTATGTCTTCCATTTTCACTGCAGACCACGCCCATCTTATGCGCGCCCGGAAGCGTCGAATGACATCAACATTTTGCACGCTCCGTGCGTCCCAAATTTGTGCTTCACGGAGCATCAGAACGGCAATACGTCTCGCGAATGAAATGCAACATTTCTGCCTATGGAGGCTTATTCCGTTGAGTTTCCTTACCTAATACCTGCTATCCTGTTATTTATTTCCGAATTAACAAACCCGCCCTACCTCGAATTAGGGAATTACACCCGCAGCGATAGCCAAATTAAGTGTCAGGAAAATATCCATCATGCAGAAGAGCGAGACACTGTCCTTGACTTTTGACAGACCAGAGATACCCTTAACATTCACTTCAGCCCTTTTGGGCGGATTGCTCCTTATTTTACAAGATACACTGCATTCAAGGCCCCCCTAGCCTCAGTCTGTAAAGGTGTGTATAGGTTTGTAAAGGAATGCCTAGGAGGCTAAACAGACTCTGTGTAGGTCTACTAGACCGACCTGATCACAATTGTGGCAAAGTGTGCGTAGTGCCTGACCAGTTGTGTATAGGTCACCTAAGCTGACCCTGTGTAGGCCAGTGCAGGTACCTAAACTCATCTCTACCCAACTACACTGGGGTCAGTCCCGCGTTTATTCAACCAAAAAATTAAATTTTCAAATGCTTCCGACTGTATTCCGAGAAGGTGAGTCTAGGAAGCTAGGCAGACCTAGCCTGATATATACATACCTTGGCAGACCTACGCACATCTACACACAGCTAAACAGAACTAGACAGAGCTACGCAGAGATTGTGTAGGCCCCTAGATAGATGTGGTCTGCCCAGCTAAGCATAGGGACCTTGCCAGATGGTAAGTCTAGGGGGGCCTTGAACGCAGTGATACTCCAAAAAATATGCCACTCCTGATCTGCTCCTCGGACTTCCTGGCACGAACACTGATCAAAGAAAGAGTGAAATTTGAAAATGACATGCTGGAGCCAAACTTTCTGCTCTTGAAATCCGTGCTCGCAATGTTGAATGAAAGAGTAGCAAGGACTCAGTTCAAAAATGTTTCCGACAATCCAGCTAGACTTCCAAATGATCGTAGTATCCCGGTCCAAATTGATACAGAGATTGACCTTATGTTTGAGGTCCCGGGAGTACTCTTATCGCAAGGTTCACAACGATATTTCACCAAGGTCATCAAGCTGCTACGGCCTAGACCTCAACGAAATCCACATTCACCACTCTCGATCGTATCAGATGCGCTGTTGAAGAAACATCCAACTACACACCATCCAACCAAATGATCTGGAGATCTATCCGGTCCATCACGCTACAGCGTCTCACCCGAGAATTTTTCTGGAAGTGCATACACAATACTTTCAGAGTCGGAGACTTTTGGTCTCACATTGACACATTAGAGATCTGGGGGACATGCCACGTCTGTGGCGTTCCTGAGAGTTTAGAACACATTGCTTTAGATTGCACTGCACCGGACCAAAAATTAATATGGACCCTTACGGAACAATTGTGGTCGCAAAACTATTCTGATTGGCCGAAGCTGAACTGGGGCCTGATTTTAGGTTGCAATCTCGTAAAATTTAAATCCGCTAAAGGTGTTGTATTGCCTCATAAAGGGAGACTGTTTGCAGTACTTGTTTCAGTAGCATGGCATTTGATATGGAACCTACGCCTTGACCGTGTACTGAGAAACCCAGATCTTGTGGTAACCCCAAGTCATATTCATAACCACTGGTTTAAAATGGTTCATACGGCCCTAAATCGAGATCATTTGCTGACAAGCAAGATAAAATTTGGAGCACTAGCGTTCAAGAAACAGCTGGTATTAAACACCTGGAGTGGCCTCCTTTTAGATGAAGACTCACTGCTGGAAGACTGGACCAATGAAGGGGGTTTTAGTGGGTATACAGCCTTTGACTGATAAAACTGATAAAACTGGTATAGGATAATTTTTTACGGGCTGGAGTCCCACACTGCGTTGAACAAAGTGCGTAATGGCATTTCCTCCTGGACAATTTCCCCGGCAAGACCTGGCTCAAAACCAGCAACACAAGCGGATGAGCTTGGAATGCTTCTGCAGACTGAGTCACATTATCCCAAATGTTCAAAAAAAAAAAAGAAAGAAAAAAAAACAGCCAAGAATACATATTATCCGAGTTCTGCCATCATACTCGAGGTCTAGGAAGCTAGCCAACTCGGAAAATATGGTCAAATATGAAGCTGTATGTGAGAATAAGAAGTTGCATGAATGGTATATGTCGATAGGTACGAACACAGTATAGAACTCGAGTGCCTTTCAACTCATACTATGTTCAAAATTTCAAAATCTAAATTTTGGTACAATTATCACTCAGTCAGCTCGAGAAACGTTAAAATATGCCTCGCACCGTCTTACCACGCTCTGGGAGCTCTAGAACGGCTCAAGAGTTGAGAATTAGTTTGTCATCAAAACATACTCAAGCGCCATTTAGCGGAATACGACCTCCCAAGACAAATTTTAGATTGAAAAAGTACGTAATACACAACTACTGAGCTGATAGTACATGGGAAAAATACGCAATCATCCTGTAAAAGAAGTCCTCGAGGCTCAAATGGATTTCAAGGTGAAGACAAGAAAACGAGAATTTCCACATTTACGTCGAGAAAAGACCGTAAAGCTGAAAAGGGAGGAAGAAAGGCATAGGTAGAGTAAGATTCGAGGTAAAACAGAATTACGAACGTTGGCGGTAGGAGCAGGCAACTGGGCGCGCGTAACGGGCGTAATTGAAGCAACGTGTCAACGCCGGAGGGCCGGCTCAAGAATAAATACCACGCTGCTCTACAGCACCGAAAGGTCGGCGGCACGATACAAGCATCGGGGCTGTGCAGATACAACCGGCAAGAACCACCGATTTAAGCCGCAACACCAGAAGCAAATGAAGTGCTGCAGGCCAACGGGCCGCGAGAAGGTTCATCACCGCGCATATGCAACACCGCCTCGCCGCTGTCGTGAAGCGTGAAGGAAGGGGCTGCGAGGCGCAGAGTGCGCACGGGTGAGGCGGACCGACCACGGGGGGTCGGTAAGGCCACGATGCCAACAAAATGGCAGGGAGGGGCTGCTTCGGGGTGAACCAGAGCTAGCGCAAGCGCACCCGGAGAAGCGGCGGCAAGGTGCGGGGAGCACGAGAACGGGCGAGAACGAGCAAGGTAGCGGCGCGCGTGGTATTGGACCCTGTGGGCGTAGTGTTGTGGCCCTAGTTCACAGTTGTAGGAAGGCTGGAGGCCGGGAAGGACGCGTATGGTGGCTCAGACCGCGAACGGTGCAATGCCGATGCTGCTGGAGTGGGGGACACGCCGAGCAGCCGCTGCCAATCGAACGGCGCCAGCGACGCGCGCACACATTCAGGTGAGCGGTAGGTAAGGCCCCAGCAAATCCTGGATGAAAGGAAGGGCGGGCGCGGGTGCGGTATGGCGGGGGAAGCGGCAAGGCGGCGCGGACAACGGCAAGCGCAGGAGTCGTTTTGAAGAGACGGGCTTTGGGGAGCATAATGGGAAATCAATATGGGGACCGGCACCGCCCTTGATCGGAACGGCATGTTTGTATGTGTTTGCTCCCAATTGAGGTTTCGCTTCTGATGTTCCTCTCTCTACCTCTTTCCTGGTCCACTTTATGGACATAGTTTGGCTGGAGAAAATGTTTTATAGCTGTATATCTTCACAGCCTGCAAGTAAAAACATGAAAAGAGATCTGTATTTCGTCTATTTCCCGAGTCCCAGCCACGAAATCTGGATATACGGTGGTTCTATTGTCTCGAATAAGAACATTGACAGAGGTAAATTTTGTGAAATCTCCAAAGGTTTGTTTTCGCTGCTTTCCCTTGGCTGCAATTTTTTAAAACACGACAAAAACACAATACTTAACAGCATTTCTGGCCAATTGAAGGATACCCGGACCATCCATGAAGACCTGAGCTACCAGATTCCTTTTTAACACGTTATACTGTATATAATTAAAATTTTGGGCCAGAAGGCCCTCTATTTATTCCATATATTCACCCGCTGGCTGAACCATCACATCGTGTGACACGTGTCACGTTTCACTTTGTTCAATGTGTTCGAGTTGTGTTTGAGGTTTCCCTTAGTTTTCTGACCCAAATAATAAAATAGTAAATTTTCAATAACATATGGATGTCCATATGAGTCAAAACAGTATGGTATTTCGGTGTTCTTGGATTTCCCTGTTGATTTCATATCAATAACACCAAAAAGCTTATAACTATTGTAGTTGTGAGTAGACTCCCTCGTCTCCGCGGCAAATATTGCAGTATAATTCTTTTCCAATACAATGACGTAGAGTTATTGTTCAACTTCGCCTTTACCGCCACAGGAGTGCACAAACCGACATGGAAACACCTACCATTTCATGTATTGAACCAAATTCAATGATAAAGCTACGTCAAACTGTTTTTCAATCAATTTTCTTACGAACTGTTGATTCAGATTTTCCTATAACAATTGTGGAAGAAAGCCTTAGGATTTTGAAAACGGGAACCGACCCCATTTGGGGACCAAACACGACCAAAGCTGCCGTTGTGTAATCGGCTGATGCCGGTCCCCAATCAATAGACTGTGCTTGGTTAAAATTACAGAGAAGCAGCCCCAGTGGGGCTTCTTTTATGCTGGATACCAGGCTGGGCAGCGTGTGCGTGCAACGGTGACGCCGGGCTTTCAAGGCATATTCAGGCCATAAAACACAGATATAGCAATGGAGTGGGTTCAAAAGATTAGACAGGCGAAAGATCGAGGCCAGGAAGGGCCCCAGAGGCGAAGGGGAAGCAAGCGCGAGAAAAGGGGAAAAGGAGCATGATGGGAATATAACAAGTGTCAACAAATTGCCCAGTTTGAGCGTCATCGTGCACGGACCATCAATGGCGGCAGGCGCAAGCGCGGGGAGCGGCCAACGTGCAGCGGGTTGTGGCGCAAAAAAAAAGGTGAAATGACGTATCAGGGGCCTCCGCTAAGCAGAGGCTTTGATATATCGCGCCCTCACGCTAATCAGCGGACCCATGATACATCAAATCCCCATATACGCCTGCAAAAATTCTAAAGAAGTTTCCAAGAATCGATGCACAGCATTCCATCATGATTCATGGTCTAGACCCGAGATCCTCTCAATTCGGTCCTGAAATTTCCTCCTAAATTAGCGCAGCCGCATAGCGTGGGTGGTGATAGTCCTCATTCGTTCATGCGATTCTTTCATTAGTCTACCCTAGGCTGCACCCGCCGGGTCCAGCCTGTTTCTCTAATTATCACATTGGTTGGATTTGGACCACTACGGATTGGACGGCCACTGCAGGTCCAGGCTATTCTACAACCGGCGTTAGTCTAGTCACTTCCTCGTACAAGTAGGGCGGTACTTAAGCGGAACTTCCTCCTCGAGAGAGTGTCTTCTCATCACAATGACGACACCCTCCTACGCGTACCACACACCCCCACACATTTATCGTCCTAGTCATCTTTCCTCTGGCCAGACGATATCGTCCACCGATGACGGGCAATTCGCGATTGCATGTATCGGCGGGGCAATTTGGCTCGTGCAGGGTGTGTGTATTTACTTGACCGTATTTTATCCTCAGCCCCGTTCACGCAATGCATACTAAATACATATTCGGGAATATATTTTTGTTCTATACATAGTGTCACTATCCACGCCCGCCTCCGCATTCGAGTCCGCACCAAATCTCGCAGCCGCCGGCGTTGATCTCAAGGTATTTAGGTATGTACTGCGTCCTCTTGACGATGTTATATTATTCATTTAATTAATTCTAACCCCCCCCCCTTTGCAGACATGAGTTCATCCACATCTTCCGGTACCTGGAAAACTGGGTGCTCCGCCCTGTGGATGTGCACATTATTCAGCGTGTCGATGACCGACACAGGGTGTATGAGGAGGAGAACGAGACGGTGTTTCTCGCAAGGGAGGTCATGGAGCAGATGAGCGGGCTGATGAGTAGGTTCGCGTGCCGCGGAAACGGACATTCCCGACAGCCGCGAATGACTCGGAGGCAGGGGTGAGGATGATGGGGGATGGGAAGGCAAATGCGGCTGTACGTGTTTATTTATGTCCATCCTGCTGTATTGTATTTTTCCTCCAGCTGAGAGGGAGCCGGGGGAGTTCCCGGAATGCATGCACGTTATGTTTGTTTAGCTATCACATATGTCGATGTATTACCCGATACAGTCTGGTTTGTTTCGATTTTCTGACCAAGTTCAATGAGGGAAGTCGAGCCAGCAGAGTAAACAATTTCTTGCCTTGAGCATTATTCAACGCAATAAAAACTTCCTGCCTTGAACAATTCAAACCGGGCAAAGTGATTTTGACGCTGCACTGACGTTTGACGCATGCAGCATCAGTCTACGTCAGTTCAGTTTGCGTCAACTCTTGAACTTACTTTTGCTGTGGTAGTTGACCCCTGATATCCCGTAGGGATCTAGTAGGGTCATTTGTACATTGTTTACAACCATAACATAGACGGATAGTCACTGTTGAGGTCGTTAAAAGTCGTTGACTAGACTGCGTGCAGCGTCAGTCATGCGTCAGTATGCGTCGATGCGACTGCGTCACATGCGTCAAAGTTCAGCGTTAAGTTTGCGCCAGTCAGCGTCAATCGCGCCTCTTGCAGCGTCAGTCCTGCTTTTGGTTCGCGTCAGTTAGCGCCGGTATTGCGCCGTGACACAGCGTCAATGTGACATGCATGCGTCAGTTTAACGTCAATTTCAACTTTGTCTGTGCCACCAATGCACCAGTCTGCGCCATGGTTTGCGCCGATGCTGCGTCCCTCGATGTCGCTCTGCCCAATCTCTGGGAGACCACTCTACGTTGTTCCAGTTTCGTCTCTTGTAATCAGTCTATTTTACTTGGACATACTTGCGATGTCTTCTGTTTTCAAATGCTGAGAAAACCTTCTATAGTCAAACATGTGAATGCTCTGCTTCTCTGTAGACCAATTTTGTTCGACATTGTGCTACTATATGATGACTCCAGGCATGTGAACCCATCGAAATTATGTTGAAATAATTTAGGCTGTCCAGTGCATTGCTTGGATTATCCTCAAATGGTTTCTTTTCGGATTTCCCGGTACTAAACCACTATAATGGGTAGGTTGCGCACCAGCCGCATGCGGCTTTTGTGCATTGTGTAAAGCCGTGCAGCAAATTTGGAATCTGAGAGGTGTCAATTAACTATTGTAATATAAGCTTACCTGAGGCAAAGGAGAAGTGCTGTGGGGAGAGGGAAGATCCTCAGCAGTGCCTCTGCTGCATGGCAGACATGAAAGTATGGGAAAAGTGAGTGATGCCTTCAGGATGCCTGAAAGATTTGGCCTCCCATGGGTGCACATCCCAAACATAACACTCTTGGGAGTGGAATATGAGATTGAGGAGGCATTGAATGGTACTTCGAAAAACAAGAACCAGAAACAGCGAAGAAAATGCCGCGGCATTGCACAATGCACAAAAGCCGCATGCGGCTCATGCGGCTTTTGCGCAACCTGTCTAATAGATCCTTTGTGAGTCTAGGTTAGTGTAACAGGTCTTCCTGCAATACTTCGGAACCGTAACCACCGATCTGTGTCAGCACATGCGCCGATAAACGCCACCCTGCGTCAGTTGTATTGACATATCAAAAAGTGGATTTTGAGATTAAGGCACCGAATGACACTAATAGATCCCCTGTAATGCATGCTTACCACGACAAACCTATTTTCTACCTCGACCAAGGCGCGAAATCGTCTTCCCGTCGGCTTCAGCATGCATGGACAGGAAAATAAACCAAACTGACAATCAGACTCTACTACGAGTCTCCAGTACCATCTTAATATATGCAACCAAAACCAGGCTCAACAGCTCACACAAGCGCTCCACGGTGTAACCAAGCCGTACTGTGGCAGGTCATTTTGTGCCTTTGCACACCTTGGTCATGGAAGAATCCTGCTATAGCTGCATGAGCTCAATCTCTGTTCCCTCATGCGCTGGCATTAAGGACACAACCAGTGCACGGCTCATTCTCAAACAATTTATATTTATACCTCTTTAAACGCCCATGATGCTGAAAACTCGGAATACTGCGCTGTGAGGCTCGATAAGCCCTTGAGTTGCTCTGCGTCAATTGACTGCGTCGATGCACAGCCACCCCGCGTCAATGCAAGATGAGGCTGAATACACCTGCAGTCATAAATTTTGCGATTTCTTGCTAAAAAGATTCTGCAATGCCACTCATGAGTTCTGGTAAGGCGGAAAGAAAGCCTATTTCAACCCAGCTTCACAAAGTAGTTTTCAGATCAGAACCACGGTACAAAGTTCCTATCCCTCAGAGTTGACCACCCCGTGAACAGCCTCCACCCATAGTCGCCAGCGATGCCTTGCAACAGTGTACAAACTGCCTCGCCAAAGCCAATGCCGGGCAAAATATGCATTAAATATACATTTGACTGTCAGTCAAAGATTCCGGTAACAGTAACCAAACATCTCATCGGGTCTTTCAAGGTACAATTCACTTCCAGCAGACTAATTAACTCATTCAATTGAAATTTGCAACGGATGTTGGGCCCACTTCCAGTAGTCACAAGTCGCACCAGAGTTCATTTCTGTTGAATCTCCGCTCCCATAGACATAGTCATAATCCGTATCTTAACCTCTCATAAATATCCTTATAACCCAACCCACTTCTAATTCGATCCTGAAGAAGCTGTGAGTGAACACAAGTTCAAGATTGGTTGAATTAAGTGTCAACAAATAGTTACGCAGGTCGGAAGATTCGTCAATCAAGCTTAATCAAGCGTCGATCAGCGCCAATTAAAAATGTCTCAGCATCGATTAAATATCAGTGCAACATCAAAGCGTTGCTTGGCTTCTCCTGAAAATTTTTGCCGCGCGTTTATCTCTTGCTCAGACACAATTAGATCAATATCTCTCTACCCGCTCTGGAAGCCTGTCCTTCAGAGTCCCTGGATTTGTGTTGTTCCCGATGGCTCACCCAAATTTGTATGGTTTAACCTCGAGCTCGTACGTGCTTGGAGATCTTGTAGACCAATCTATTTCACTGTCTATACCCAACACAACGCGCACTATCAAAATTATGTTGAAGTAATCCACCTTGGTCGTTGCCGCTGGGTGAATCACTGTCAAATGTTTTTTTTTTTCGAGATTCCTAGGCCCCAAACCGCCCTAATACATTTATGCTGATCACCACACTGATTCTACTGGATACACCTCATAACTCGGTACACCAATATCATATATGCGTGCGTGCTTCTGCTTCAATACTCAGCCATTATGCGTTGGCTGCTTCGACTGATTGTCACATTCAAAGATGCCCTTTGAGATGGATAGACTAGACAAGTCTGAGGACGGTCTGGAAGGCCAGGTAAAAATCGAAGCCGTTAGTTCAATGCTGGGCTGAAGCAAATCACATCGTGGACTGGCACCGCTGCCTGAGTCGAACCACGAGCCGTGCAGGTGGTTCAATTCATCTTCACATGGTTTCCTTTTCGTTGAACATTACCCACGTGAATGCCGAGCATACCAAGGAGCTCACTACTGGTGGTGGCAATACTTCAGCGATGCATGCACTGCCCAGTCAATGAGCGCACCGCTCTGCGTCAAATGCACAGCAACGCCGCGTCAGTTACGTTGACGTTGAGCGACACACCCCGAGATGGCCTTCTGGTTTATTGAGCCAAATTGGTCCAATATATCCCGGATAATAGACAGGTTGCGCACGAGCCATTGGAGCCACTCAGTGGCTCTCGGACCGTGCGCAAAAATAGCAGGCGAGTGGCTCCAACAAGCCACTCACAGCCATTCACGTCATATTTTGGCGGTGGAGCCACCCGTCTGCGCACGGTCCGAGAGCCACTGGGTGGCTCCAATGGCTCGTGCGCAACCTGTCTAATAAAGGAAACCCGTTGGTTGAGACCTGGACTCAATTACAGTATTTCTAAAATGGTCTTCAGTTCAGGAGTACTTTGCATGCCGCACAGACCTCAAAATTACCTGCACTATGAAATAGACTTTGCTACCAATTTCTCATACCATATCTCGATGAACTCCGATGATAGAGCCAATTAAACAGTGCCGGACGAAAAAATATCAGTGAGGTGATCATCACTTGTACTGCGTGTTCCACAGCATGCCCAGTGTTCCAAACATGAAGGTTCTGGCAAGCCTGAGCCCAACCTGAGCCCTAATCCTGATATTAAGGATGCTTCTCGGTAGTCCTAGTGTCCCATATAAGTTGTAACACTGGGATCATGCATTTTGAACTGGATTCGCGAATTTCGGAGGAGATGTACTGCGGGTCCACAGCCGGCATCAGTGACTTGACAGATTACTCGTTCCCCTTTTGGCTCTTTTCTGCTTGTGGCAGCTTGTCGACAAGCTCCCAAGCCCAGCAAGCAACACAAGGAGAACAAAAAAAATGAATTACAATATTATTTACAATTCATGTAAAAATTCGTGGGTATGATGATCTACGAAACGATTTACAAAGAAAGACCGGAACGCGTCCAATGAATATGAAAAGTGAAAGTCGTGTGGCAGGAAAGCAGAGCCGTGTACAGGGAGCAGGTGGGCACCGCGAGCAATGCAGTCAAGGTGAATGACTGCAAGACTTTTGCGGCCATTCCTCTCGAGTTCAGGGCGTACGACCCACATGCCCGTGTCCTCGTCAGGCCCGTTACCGACTGGACTATCCAGTGCACCAGGGCGCAGGGGTAGTAGCTGTCCCGGTGCGTGACTGAGAAAAAAAGGAGGACCCGCCCGACCACCATTCCCTGCATCCCTTGGAGATCGGAATCTGTCACGACAAAGACAGTGTCGTACCGGGGATATTGTTGGTGCCAATTGGGGTTAGCGCGAATGCGCTCTCGGTACATTCCACCAGCCCCGCACAGATCGCTCGGGGCGTAGAACCGCGTGACCGCGGAAAGGAAGGAGTCGATTCGGCCATTGAAAGAGGGGCAAGAATCGAGAGGAATCTGGGAGGATGGGATGGGGGAATTGGGATTGATTTGATCGAATAGGAAACGGCGTATGAGTTCGAGCAGTCGCGGCTGGTGAATATGAGCCGCGAGCTGAGTTACGTCCTTAGGGAAAGAACGTGCTAAACAAATATAAGCCACCAAATAATAATATGCAGGGGAGAGTTGCTTACCGGGAGTGCGAGCTAATTCAATAGAAGACATTGATTTTGGGCCGGGCGAATCGCCGCCGTCATCGTCTTCCTCATCATCCTCGGGCGGGGCCGGGGGTTCGGGTAACTCTCCCCGCAGCATCCGTAGTGCATAAGAAGCTGTAGAACCCTGCAGCATACCCTGGCCAGAGAAGATGCTTCGGAGGGAAGCTAGACGGTCCAGACGCGTGAGGGTGCGCAGCATCTGGATCAAGGCTTTGTAACGGCTTGAGCGCCGCCACGGTTCCTTAACGGCCTTGATGTGCTTCGACTCCGTTATTGAGGAGCAAAGGCCATTCGGGGATCCAAAAAGGATTATTGAAGGGCGATAATGGACCATTGAATGTTGCCGCGGAAGAGATATCGATACACGGACCCCGGTGGCGATGAAAACATCGCGGAGGGTGTGGAAGCGGTCCAGAGCGACATCAAGTTCATCCAGTGTATCGCTGGTAAGCGCATTGCGCCGTGCTAAGTAACAGAAGTCGAGGAAAGCAGAGATGCATTGGACCATCTCAGAAGGGACATGACCAGCGATGGCCGAGAGGTAGACCTGCGAAGAGAGGTCAAGGACTTGTATGATGGAGAGAAAAGATGGCACGTACCTTCATCAACGCCTTGGAGTCGTCACCAGTCCATTGGTGAAAGTCGCGGCCGTCGGGAAACCGCCGGAGACCCGGAAATGATGGGACTGCGGAAATCCGATGGTCGATGTCCGCAATGATCTCGAGCGCGCGTGCTTCACCATATGTCTCGTGGAGATATTGCATAACCCACTCAACGAGATGGTCTTTAAACGTCCCTTTGATAATTTGGTGGAGCAAGTCCGGGGATAACAACTCATAAATCTCCGCCCGCGGAAAGTCATGTGTGAAAGGCTGAAGCCAGATTTGAGTCGTCGTTCAGCAGCCATTTGAATAAAAACACACCACAATGTCGTGACGAATACCAAAGTCATCCCACAGCGTACCGGGATCAAAGCAGGTTATCAAGAAGTCGGTCTTGCGGTGGCGCGCATGCGAGCACCAGGGGCGTCGAGATCGTTGGGGGAGCATCGCATCTGAGGGCATAAGTTAGAGTATACACAAGGGATTCGGAAAGTACTCACTTTGGACACCAACCCTGTACTACGCAGGCAAGCCAGACTTGTTCTGGATAGTCAGCGATGTAGGGCCAAGACCATAAATAGCGCGGCGGAAATGGCCGTCGGGACACCGGACGACTTCAGCGGTCGTCATCCCGCCTTGAGCGGCTCAAAGATTCGGGCGAGACAAGCATGATACATTTGTCGCACAAACTTCTGGAAGGTGACCGTCTTTCGTTGCCGTTTTGTTGCTGTAGAAAAATTAATTCAGGATGCTTGAGAGAGGTTGCAACTTACTTTGGGTATGGGGAGAAATGCGACCGGTAGTACACCGTCCCATGCGCCCGACGAGCGATTCCTGTGAGATTGCCTGGCGAACTGTACACCAGGTGGTATTCTTGATGGCCCGTGCCAACTGAGACGGTTGTCTTGTCGCTGCCAGCGACGACAGGGACAAACATGGTGCCGTGGCAGAGGGATCTTGAGCAATGGTATCCTGGTTTGAGTTAGAAGAGATACAGCTAGAAATGGGTGACGTACAGCTTGTTTCCATGCCCATTCACCTGACATGAGTTGGACCAAACCCGCTTTCCCTCTCCATTAAATTGTCGATACGGGAATAATTGAATTTGTCTTTGAAGTCAGCGGTTGCGAGTTGGTTGTGGAGTACCGTCCGCACATTCCGGTGCAAAGCTCGTATGTCTCGTCATCCACTTGGGAGGAGTTCCAGGGGTATGGCCCTTGATAACGAATTTGTGAACCTTCCATGGGCATCCCGTGCTGAATAGAGTGATCGTTGCATAGAGCTGCCCCGCGTTCTTCCAGGGAGTATCGCCGCCGTATTTGAGGACCTGCGCTGCCCAAAGATCAAGTGCAGTGTTGATGGCACCTGCAGAGCTCTGGGCCTCCACAAATGGAAGTGCGCAAAGTCGAATTCCGTGCGTGATTCAAAAGGCTCCCAAGAGTTCGGAGCTTGACCATCCAGGGGGCTAATGGTGGTGGCGGTGAGTAAGGGGGGAAGTAGCCGCTGGCAGCATCGCATGGCCGTGCTGCAATTGGTCAGAGAGGTAGGTATATTATTGACGAAGCACATACCAGTTAATTTAGGATGTAAGTCGGTATGGTGCCTGTGTTCATCTTCATCCTCCGATGCAGGAGTAAATTGACGATGCCGAATGTTATAATGGCGTGTAAGTCCGCCACTGCTGCTGCATCTCTTGGGGCACAGAGGGCAGTTGTAACTCTGCGGAAGTCCGCCGAATGGAAGGTTCATGGTCTAATGCGGACTTGGTTGGTTGAAGAAATCAGCGAAAGCTAGAACAAACTACACAGTACCTTCGCCGGAAAAGCGTGATCTCCAAAAACATCCAACACTTTCTTGAGTCCAGTCCCATTTATACTCGCGATGCCTCCTCGACAGACAGCTTCCAAAAAAGTTCCAAAGCACCACGCAAGGCAACAAGCTCTAAAAAGAGCGCAGCCGTACGTCGTTTGTGTCTGTTCTCAATATTTCTTCAATAAAAAAATATTAAAGGAGGAGGAGCACGCACCTGACAGTTCACCCTTGCCGCCTCTTCCCCTAGCGATGATGAGGTTGCTTTGTTGCCCATCCAGTCGCCCATTCCGGACAAGAAGAAGCGTAAGGCTCCTGCACATCGTTCCCCACTCCCCGCCCGCGCCAAGCGTGCTAAACAGCCCGGAAAGCCGGACCAGCCTCGTGCCAAGCGTACACACGAGCAAGTCGAGGCTGACAACAAGGAAATTGCTGCGCTCAAGGCAGATATTGCGCGGCTGCATGAAGAGCGTCTGGAGGCCTTGGCGAGGATGGAGGTCGCTCAGGATGCCAGTGAGAAGGGTGCAGCGGAGGCCACGGTGATGTTCAAGTCGCGCGGGGGCACGAAGAAGGACAAGCCCATTGTCGGGGCTACATTTGGATGTCGTGAGCAAGAACAAGAGCTCGATTCGCAGGATAGCGACGGCGCTTTCTTAGAATTTGACGACGACGATTTCAATGCTGTGGCTGAGGCCGACGAGAGAATTCGCAGGGCGTTGAAGGCAGAAAAACTGGCGCGTGCGAAGGAAGCAGACCGGTACAATTTGGACAAGTTACCGCCAATTGCTCCTCTCCCTGCGAAAGTGTCAAAGGTAAGTCAATATTGAATACATTGCAGTGTCTTGCTTACCTGCCTTCAGACCCGCCAGAAGGGCACTGGTCGAGCAGCGGTCGAGCAAGTAAAGGAGAAGATGTTGAGTCACAAGCGGTTCTTGAGCGGTGATGAATCGGATTTGGAAGTGTAAGTCACGATCATGTTCGCAGCTTGTCCACCGATCCTCTTTCCCTTCCAGACCCAAGAAGAAACTCAAGGCAGCATTCCCAACTGGTGTAGCCAAAGATTGGCGGAACAAGGTCACTGCCGTCGGCACTACGAAAAAGCAAGGGGCCAAGGCGGCTGGAGACTCCATCGGCGGGCTTGCGGATGACGACCTCGATGACCTGAGGCCCATTGGCTTTGGCCGAAACAAGAGTGTATGTTCCTGTATCTTCTTTGTTGATGCCGCTAATCCAATCTCAGACCATCGAGATCCTGTCCGACAGTGAGGACGAGACACCTACCAAACCTCAACACCGTCCTATCCACGCGCGCAAGGATGTACCTATCAAGAGTGAAGGGAAGCCTCAGTTGAAGCACGCGGCATCTAAAGCCAAGGCTGAAGCTTCGATGGCCGTGGACTAGGAGGTCGCTGGACTCCCGGAATTCGCTCGCGCTGCTTGGTGCACCCAATTTATCCCTACCTTTTATCACTACATCGGAACTCGCCAGTTAGGCTGGGAAATCTGTGAGCTTGGTGAGGAAGTCAAGGTTGTACAGCCGGTTTTCGACATTGTTTTCCCCGGAAACAGCTATAAGGTGAAGAAAGGCTGTCCGATATATGTAACGGTATGTGGTCGTGCTCACCTTCCCAACTTCGAGCTGACTCCCATTGTCTTTAGGCGATGGCTCGGCTCAGCGACAAGCGACACCTAATTGGCAGTCAGACCGTCAAGTTGGTCGATGCCTTCTTTGACACCGTCGAATACATCAACAAACCCAAGAAGATCGCAAAATATGCGAACTGGGCCATCGACGACAACGGGCCGGCTTGGTATGAGCGACCTACTCCTCGTGGGCTCGTACACGGCGTCCCCGGCTTCATTGTGGGATACTAGTTGCCTCCTTGTCGTCCTACTTTATTGACTGTGTGTGCAGAGCCCCACGGGTCTATTCCGCAGCCAATTTTGCATTAGCCCACTCACCGCATTCGTGAAGTCGACGTCAAAGTCCAAAGGAGACTTCGGCAATCGCTTCATTCACGCCGCCGCAATGATCTGTGCGGGGGTATGTACTCTGTCATCTTCTTGTGATCGGCTTTATCTGACGGGTTTATAGCTCGAGCGTGCTTTCAACCAGCACATAACGGGGGTCAAGGTCCTCAATGGCCCGTTTTCAAAAGGCAAAGTCGGCGAGTATGTCATAGATTTCACTAAAGCCGCGCGTCGGTTGGAAGCTTGGCGCTGGAACAAGATCATGACAGCCTGTGTCACCCAGATCCAAGAGGAAGACGGGCACTTGATCAGTGCCTCGGCAGCCATGAATGTCGACCGTGGTACCATGGTGCTCGGAAGCAGCCCCGTCAAAGGTTCGGACGAGGACGAGGTGGATTAGTGTGTTGCGGCGCGGTGCTTTTATTTTATTTTTTCTCCCCTCCTCTTGTTCTCTGACTGCCCCGTCTACAAAATGCCTCAGTGTACATCATTTCTGGTGTACGCGCTGGCTCTCTGTCCATTATACTGCCCTACGTATATTTGGATATTTTGCTTATTACTTTTGTCCCTTGTGCCCCTTGAATACATTGTCTCCTTGCGGCCTTGTCCGCACTTGACGAACTTGTGGGACTTGCGAAGCGAATCGACACAAAAACTTGTCTAAATTCGGACATGGCTTGTCGCCTTGTCGACTTGGCCACTTATTCGCCTTGTACAAGCACGTACAAGCACTGCCAAGTGATCTGTCAAAATCGCGATGGGTCAGTTGGATAAAATTACTCGTACGCAGGATTTATGGGTAATAATCGAAGCAAATATGTATGAAATACGACGTCGTTGCAGCGTTTGATGATGCCAAAGAAAATCCTACAGTTTGACTGGAGTGTGACAATGCGTCAGTGTGCGTCAATCAAACGCTGATCTGCGTCAATTGCAAAACATCACAGCGTCAGTCAAACGTCGGTGCAGCGTCACATCGTCACTTTCACCCTGCCCATTCAAACCTAGACTCAACCGAAACAAATTTATCTCGACTTGGTGGATTGAGAAAGCGAGGTAGGTTTAGTCAGGCAGGTATGATTACACAAGATCAGTGCTGCAGAGTGCTGCTTGCGACTCAGAGAGCTAGCCCTTTTCTTCGATGTGCCTGTCTACCGGGCAGTCGCGCTCACTCGCTGAGCACGGGCAGCGGCCATTATGCCCGCGGTATGGGGGATGGGCGCGCGTATGTCCGGGATGATAGTTTTGCTGCGGTCTGCGGTATTCGAAAACGCGAACAAAACAGAAAAGGGGTCAGCGCAGGCACTTTCGAGCGAAATAAGATTGAGTCTCACCCCGATGCACCCAGCGGAAGCCCACGCAGTAGTTCCGCCCGCCGTTGTTATCCCACCACTCCCCGCACCACCTGCGCCTGCACCGGTCCAGCCTTGTCCAGCTGCTTGGGGGATTGTGTCAGTGAAGGTGCAAGGCAGGGGTGAAGGCATCACTGACCACACCAGACGTACATACGGTGCCACGCCGTCTGCACGCACATACAGTGTGGCGAAGTGCACTGTGAGGACGAGCTCACGAGCAGACAGCCCGCCCGTCTCCGCGTCCTTGCTGTAGCCTGCCAGCGGCATGCGGAATGTGAAACGGTCCCACCCTGGGCTGGGCTTTGTTGCACTCGGCGAGCGTGGGAGGGTGCACAGCGGCATCGACGTGCGCGCATACACGTCGCTCGTGGTGGACCAGCCATCCAGGGTGAAGTGAATGGAGACATGTTTCTCGAACGCAACGTTGCGCGCGAGGAGAGTGCCGACGAGGGCGAGAGAGCCGTCTGCGTCGGTTTGGGTACTTGTGAGGGTCGCATCCGGCGGCGTCCATGGGGAGAGACCCGATGGCGGGTGCTGAAAACAAAACAAAAAAAAAAGATCAGCTCAGGCTCAAGTATAAGAAAAACGCGATATGGCAACAGGAAAAATGGAAACGTCGAATAAAGCAGACATACCGCACCGACGCCAGTCAACCACATTTCTCGAGCAGCATCATGCTGCCCGGGTCGGCGCCGCGGCACATCAGGTGTGTATAGCGCGTAACCCCACTCGGCTCCAAGGGTGCGCGGCGCGAGCCGAGTTGGACTGCGCGGAAACATGGTGGCGAAGGCTCCATCCCAGCGCAGGGGCAGGTTTTTGTCGGTCTCTGTCTCTGTCTCCGTCTCTGTTTGGTCGGCCATGGGGACGAAGACACTCGTGGGGCGTGCACGGCGTCTAAACACCCTCACTTTCTCCAGCCCAGCATCCGGGGCGGGGAAGTGGACCAACTTGGGGGAGCTAGTTGAAGGGGATGAAGAACCAGAGACTGGAGAGGATGCGGGCCGGGTGCGCAGGCGGTGGGTGCGCATGTGCGGTGCGCTGGAAGAAGACTTGAGGGAGGACTAGAGCAGCTTGCCATTGCAAAGCAGGAGGACGGGGGTGCATGCGGCGCGCGCGCGCGGAGAGGAGGAGATCGGTACATCGTGATGAGACGGATTCAAGGCGCCGTCCTCGCTGTCACTGCTGTCCTCGTCGCGGTGAAAGTGGAAGTGGGGCCCAACGCCGGGAGTAGAGTACGGCATCGTCCGATCCCTGACCCCGGCAACTTTATTTTATGATAACCCCGCCTGGCCAGGCTATGCGCCTCAGCCAATCCGACCATCCCTCCAGGTGATTCTAGGCTCGCTCAGAGGTTCCGTCGTTCTTTGGTCGTTCTCACGAACTCCGGAGCCTTGTAATCTTGTTTCAATGCTTCAATTTGGATTCCATGTTTCAATGCTCCAGTGATCTTGGCTGACGAACCTGAGAGCAAGAGTCGACCAGGGTATGGTGTGAAAGAGGGACATTGGAAAAGAGCGTACGCCGTAAGATCAGAAAGATACCATCACATTCCTGATCTGACATGGACATCGCCTTAATCTAAGCCTAGAACAAATGAGACCTCTATGTATAGAAGGCCACTCACTGGGATAACAGGCCTGATTGGCTGTCTAATGGAAGGCTTGCACAAGAATCGCTGACGGTTCCATGGATGCAAGAAACGTTCGTCGGAAGCGGGGAAGCTATGATAGTGATATTATACACGGCATGTTAGACCCTGTGTTTCCTCAAAGTTATCCTTTCCCTGATCAGAGCATCTATCATGTAAAAGGTCCGCTCGTGTCAGTTGTTGCAGGTGTTCCGCGCTCACAGACGACCGCCATTTTTCTTGTCGTACCGCCACGGTACCCGAACCAGGACGCAAAGGCCAGAGGCTCATTCTGCTCCTCACTTGTCGCGCGCATGCGAATGCACACCGTAGACGCAGGAGCAGAGAAAACCGCTCCTCCTCTCCTCGAGAGTTCGAGGCGCAAGCTCCAAGGAGGCTGAGCCGTTAAAGGTACTGGCAATGAAAACGTCATAGTATTGGAATATACATCAGTTAGAGGAGAACAGGAGGCGGGGAGCTGCGGGTGAATGACCAAGGGAAGACGCAAACGCAAACGCAACGAAAACGCTGGTGCAAACACATGCACGTGAGCAAAAACAGGTGGGAGGCGGAGACGCAAAAAGCAAACACCGATGGATGCGCAGAGAGTCTAGAGACAAGCGCATGTACAATCAGGGACGAAGACGTAAAATACTCCCCGCTGGCTTCGGAATGGGAAGAGGCTATTCTCCCGATCTCCGAGAACAAATGGGAGGAGCGATCCGGGGCGGGCGCGCAGATACGACGCGACATCCAGAAGCACAGTCAGGGAATTCCGGGTGACATCCAGCAACCAGCAGTAGCCAGAACGCTCCTTTTTCGTGCCCTTTTTTGCACCCTTTTTTTTGCACTCTCCCAGAATTGCATGTAGGACCCCGTTTTTTTTTTGGTGTTCTACCCTTTTTGAACTTCTAATTGAAAAAGTAAAAAAAACCGGGCAAAAAACGAAGAGAATAACAAAAAGGGCGAAAAAGGGCGCGAAAAAGGCGTGAAAAAGGGGATGTGTGAACGACCCTAATGCATTGGTTTTGGTGTCGGTGAGGCGTGAACGGCGCAAACATTATATCTGGGTAGGTTTTGGCGCTATCTAAATCAGCTGTACCTGAGCAAACCGCATAAGGTTCTGACTCCCACGATCGCCCTGGGGTTCCAATACCTCCGGATCCGAGGGCATTTATAGTGTGAAATCAACCTGAGTTTACTATCAAGTGGCGGCCCTCCCAATCAACCCAGCACTTGATTGTTCTCTGACTTTCCTTCAAGTTCGGTACTTATCTGTCTTTACGGTTGACTCTGATTCGGAACGGGCGACGGACCATGATAGAACGTTGCGCTGATGATGACGGTGGAACATGTGCCCTTTGGATCGATCTTTACAAATGCGACCGGCAAGCCTTCAACAATTGATGCCTGAATTTCAATTTAGACCAACTGTGAAATTTATGCATTTAGCGGAATGTTTGTGCTGTACAGTTGGCGAGTGTCTATACTCTGTTCCAGCCAATCTATAAACTGTGATCAAAGGCAAACAAGTTCAGTCATGCATCGGCAAGAGAGCAAGTGCTTCTTCTCAGAAAATCACACGCAATGCGACTACTCAGGCCATGAGAACATACTAGAGCTCGGCATCGCTCGGCCGCAGTGTAGCGACGGCGCCCTTGGTGTCGCTTGTCGCGACTCCACGGATTACATTCCACGGCATTTGTTGGACACAGTGCATCTGCCAGATACAGCCGTCAGTTCTGGACTCCGACATGGATGAATACCGTTTTCGAAGTCAAATTGGGAGACGCAAGAATCTTGCGACTCACGCGCAAGCGGCCGTCCATCAGAGGATGCAGGGAAGCCCGTCGCCTTTGACGATTAGTGATCTGGACATGGCGAAGTATTTAAACCCAGCTGCAAATGAAGAAGCCTCACCAATATCAATCCCAATCCTCTCCGAGATCATCATGCGCTTCGCTCTCTTTCTCGCATTTGCCCTCCTCACCGGCAGCCAGAGTCTGGCAACCAGCAGAGTCGTTATAACGGACTGTGGTCTGTCTAATGGCCGCACACACGCTGTTTGTGCAATTTATCTTTTATGCAGTGGTGGACTGAGAATGTTTACCCCAGGAATGTACCGTGTGGTGCCAAAGCTGCTGTGCCGAGTTCCCTCAGGCCTGCGGCATCAACGTGTTCCAGTGCATCATTGATTGCCAAGATACATAATGTACATACTTGCCATGTCAATTATCTATGATGGAGCTGCTGGAGTCGCCAATTATATCGCCTGTCAATACACCCAGCTCGGAACGACAGTGGATCGGTTTGCCAAAAGCCGAAAACTATTATTTATTCGCAACATTTAGAATAAAAAGAGAAAACATAGAAGAACGCGAGAAAAAAAGGCAGTCTCGAGGCATCACTCAGCCTGTCGAATAACCGCTGAACCTTCAGTACAGGCGCTTCTGCGTGCCATCGTGTCAACTGGCGTTTGTTTGTTAAAGGGAGGACAGGACTCGGATCTATCGGCCCTGATTCATAGGCCGACGACTTGCCGACAGCTCGGTCAAACTAAGCCAAACAACACCAACATCGTTCCTTGATATTCAACAGTCTTTGACTTTTCGCCCTTGGTTCATGACTAAGAATCCCCTTATTTAGAAGGCACTTCCACGTGAGCTTTCGGCAGGCTTTCGGCCTGTGATGCATTTTGATTCTCCGCCTTTCAATGCATTCCTCATCTCCTCCTCCACCACCACTTGGGGTTTGGGGCCATTGCTACGCATGGCGGTACGAGTCCTTTTTTTTTTTTTGTCCCACACCTTTTGCGGTGCGAAGAATCCCCTTTTTTGATCCCATGCTGGCTGTACTCATACATCGTGGCTCTACTTGACACATGGTGGTTTCAAACTCGGGCGGTATTGGGTGATCTCAGGATATTTAGGTTCTATTGGGGGATCCTCCCAACCTATAAATTGAAAGGGCCTAAGGTCTTAGACTCTTAGATGTCGCAAAAGTCTTCCAACTTTATTCCAGAATAACCGGTGATCTGTTGCAGCTTGAGCTCAGGTGACTTGAAAACTCAGGTAAACTGGTTTGTGCTAAACACGGAAATTAAGTCTGGCTCACAGGCTGATGGAAAGGGGAGGGAAAGCTTCACACACCGAATATTTGACAACTATATTGTGTCGGAATAACATCTGACCGCCAACAGAAGATTGGTCCTCGAAATTATATTGGATGAGTCTTGTTCGAGTCGTGGGAAAGTCGACACGCTCGAGTCAGTGGGTGGCCAGAATTGGGAGTTCGAAACTCGACCAAACTCGAAAGATCGGGTTATCTAAATTCGACTAACTACCGCTTTTGAGGCAAGGGATTGATGATGTAGGAAGTGTTGAGTGATGGCCGTGATGAAACTTGCAATTGCTCCGGGCAGCTCTGGTACCGCCGACTACCAGTACTGGCCGCCTTCATGGATAAATATCTTGGACTCTGCAGCATCATGACAGGCTCAATATTTGCTGGTAATATTTGTTGTTCTGTCATCTACCTCATCGACCAGTCTACCTGGCTCACCCTCGCCCGACCTTCGGTCGGCTCGAGTTCGCCCAGAACCTGTATTTTACTCAAATTTTAGCAACCCCAAGCCAGATGCCTTCAGAGTCAGCCTCAATTCACCTTGGAATAGGAATTGTTTTACAGTAAATGTCAGATCAAGATAGCAGTGTGTTGAAAAGGTATGCGGAAAACACCAACTCGAGCAAAAATGAGGTGGCCACATTAGTTTGACAGCCATGAGGAAGCATGATCAAGGTCGGAGGTTCCATCAGCCACAGGACAGCGATGACGAAAATTACTAGAAAGGGGTGTCATAGGATCGAGTTGGTACCAGGAATCAATTTTGAGTTCCTTTGACTTACTTTGACCCCAGAAATGCACGTGGATATATAATCCTATCTTTAAAACCTCGCCGAACTCAAGGTTCAACGTCAAGTGGAATACCTGGCCTGAAATGTCGAAACCACCGGTTTTCTGCTCCCCAACTGCTGTTTCTTGAGCTCGACATTGGGAGGATCCCATTGGAAGGTGAATCTCACAAGCTTTTTATGAAGTCTCAGGCCCATTCAAGGTATTCTGCTTGATTATTCGACTTTCAGGATGGATATACAGCACCTTCTTGTCAATTAAAAGAGCTGTGGAAAATCTGCCTCAATTGAAGTAGGAGGCTCAACGCCGCAACTACGCGGGTTTAAAAGCACATCTGAAGCATTTACCAGCTGCCTGATTCAAACATATGACCTGCTGACTGAATATACTGGGAAGCCCAGTTTCTATGTCTGCTAGCTATCATTTACGTTTATATGGACACATTTACCTATAAATTTTGTAGTATTCGGATGTGCCCGGGAATCTCGGACATTCTTTTTATTTTTTATTTTTTATTTTATTTTTTGGAGCGTTTGGGGTAACAAAGTCAAAGTCTGCAGAAACATTCTAAGTTTCTCCGCTTGTGTTGCTGGTTTTGGGCCAGCCATGCCAGTGAGTTTTATCCCGTTACGTACAATATTTTGACCAGTGTGGGACTCTGGCCTTTGTGAGTTATCCTACTGTACCTCCCTGTACTGAAGCAACGCGAGTCTAACCGTGACATTTCCGTTGCTTTTTTCTGAGGCAACGGGAAGCATCGTGACAGTGACCGTTGCGGGAAAAGGCAACAGTGAATATATTCTTTGGCCATTTCTGCAGCATAAACCGTCGTTTTCCCACATGTAGGGGCTGAAAATTTGAGTTTGGGGGCTTTTCAAACACCAGAACTATTCTCCTGACTCACCAGACTTTTTTTTAAAAGATGTCACGGTAGTTTTATGGCAACCGCCCTCATCGTGACCGTGACCTTGCCAAGATTTTGCAACGCAACGACCCCCACCGTGACCGTGACCGTTGCTTCAATACAGGGAGGTACAGTATATGGATACCATTCATTGGCCAAATACCCACTGAAACCCCCTCTGTGAGTGTCCAATCATCCAAGCAGCCCACTCCAAGTGTTTATTACAATTTGCTTTCTCAACGCGAGTGGGCCAAATTTAACTTCGTCCGTTAGAATACGGTCACGTCGCAAGGCTGAATTCACTGGTCTCAACCAGTGGTTGTGGATGTTAGCCATGGTAAGTGTTGCGCCGGGATTTGTAATGACTCGGTTCACCCGCACGTTCCAGATACAGTGCCATCCGACTGAGACCAATATTGCAAACAGTCTCCCTTTCTCGGGTCTGACTCCATTTGCTGTTTTAAATCGTACGAGGTTACAGTCTAATATCAAACCCCAGTTGAGTGTTGGCACAAGAGGAATATTTCCTTGACCACAGCTGTCTCGTGAGAGACCACATTATTTTTTGCTCCGGAGAATAGCATTCCAAAGCAATGTGCACTTGAGATTCAGTCACATTACAGACATGGCATCTGGTATTTATCTGTAGAGTGTCCATATGGGACCAGAAATCACCTACTCTGAAGGTGATGTGAATACATTTCCATAAGAACTCCCGTGAATGCCGTTGTATGTAGACGACCGAATGGATGTCCAAATCATCGTATCGGATGGTTTGTACCCAAAGATTTCCTCAGTGGAGCAGCAGATGTGGCCTGCTCTAGTGAAGAGACAAGAAGAAATGCGAATCACTATTCCAGAGAATTGGTATACCGTCAACGGCAAGTGCGGTTATATGTTCCGAAAGAAAAACAATTTTTGGGGACGATGGACGGCGAAAGATTGCTATTGGTTCGTTCGAGATAAATTCGAGGGGTACACGTAGTCTGTAGCCACTTCAGTAGGTGTCCGTTACCGCATGAATTCTCCGTTTAGCAGTGTTAGAATTAACGGCTAACCCTTAAGGGTTAAAGTAGTGTTATATTAACCCTTCACATCGATTCTTGACCGCCTTAACAGTTAATGGTGGCATTCCCACGCCGTGCCCATGCTTCTGAGGGCTTGTCTGGGACAAAAAAAGGGGTGCAATGACCACAGCCAGTGGGATTTGGTTTTCTCTGTCCATGCCAAATGTCAAGCTTTTTGGGAGGATGCTGCTGACCTTTGATCTTTAACTCGCTGCGAAACATCAGCGGGGGCAGTTGTTCCTGACTGCGGGGCCCTCAAATCAAGAGGCGTGTGTCAGGAAATCAACAGGAACTGATAAGAAGTAGTAGCCATCTGCTGCTGTATTTCTTCTACGGCGCAGTCATTTTTTTTTGCACCGTTAACTTCACCCTTAACTTGCCGTTAATTAACCTTTAAGGCCTTAAGATGAAAATTTACCGTTATTAACCCCTTAAGTTCCAACACTGCCGTTTGGAGGCGCTATGTTGCGAGAGTGTTGCGAGACACAAGTGAAGGCGTGGAAAATAGGTCGGGTGCAGTGGCAGGAACACAGCAATTTTGATTCCCAGAAGAAATAGCCGTATGCAGCTAGCATCGCTACGGCATATGCTCGGGTTCCTTGATCGAACCGGGACGCGACAGGACGCGACTGTCTGGTATTATATTTAATATTACGATATTGGCAGGGGTTGAAGCTTGAGCGCCCGCATCCTTGCTTGCGTTACAGCCCGAACTCTCGGACTAAATACTTGCTTAATAAGATACTTGCATTGTCCTGACGATCAGGTACTGATCTGATGGAACCCAGTTTTGCTTGCCATAAGTATTGATGTTGCCATTAAATTTTTATCGCAGGCCGGCAGCAAAGGTGATCTCCGTGGTCCGCCATGTGCTGCTACGCAGAGGCAGGATCCGCCCGGGAGGAATTTGGTTGACGTCAAACCTTGGTTCCGCGTGGCACATGGCGGACTACCTCTACCTCCGGGAACGCAGGACTAATGTTCGAAACTCGTAAAGCCCTATTCTGCGGATGTAGTTGCTCTGGTATCAGATGAATTAACCTGATGCTCGAGCATACTCCTCCCTATATAATACCAGACAGTCGCGTCCCGGTTCGATCAAGGAAGCCGAGCATATGCCGTAGCGACGCTAGCTGCATCCTGATCAATGTGTTGGGAATCAAAATTGCTGTGTTCCTGCCACTGCACCCGACCTATTTTCCACGCCTTCACTTGTGTCTCGCAACATAGCGCCTCCGGACGGAATATTCATGTGGTAACGGACGCCTACTGCAGTGGCTACAGACTACGTGTACCCCTGGATTTATCTCCACCACCGGAAATGTCGTTGATATAAACAAACTGAGCGGCGGGTACCCCGAATAGTGAATTATTGAAGCATATTCACCGTTTATTCAGCCAGGATGAGCATCGTAAAACACTATACATAAACCTGTGCAGTCTTGTGTAAAGTAAAATGACCTAGAGATTCAGAAAGCGGCATACAAATTGACAAATACCTCCCGGAAAGGAAAAAAATGATCAACAAAATACACATAAAAGGTAAGTATTCCACCACGAGTCAAAGACGTCATAACCCAAAAACACGAAAAGTGGGTGTGGAATCGATGACTAAAAACGAGTCTAAAAATAAATTTTTAGGACTCGTAATGCCACCACGCCCATCCCTTCTTCGTCGGTTCCCAGTGTCCCCCAGCACTCGCTCGCTCCCACTTTCTACTCACATTCACCCGCACTCATCGACCGTCCTCGTGCACCAACAGACTTCAACCCCGCCACCGCCACCACCGCCGCTTGACGCGTCACAAACCCATCCACCCCAGGCTCGACGCTCGTCATTATGTGATATCCAACGTGCGTCATAGTGTTTTGTCCTCCCTCCACTGCACTGGTCGTCCCGACGCGTTACACCGCAACCGCCGACTTGGACGCGTCGTGGTAATGGCGGTGGCATCGATATCGGCTGGCCGCTCATCATTGATGTGATATCGCACGTCTGGCTGTCATAATAGACAGGTTGCGCAACAGCCACTGGAGCCACCCAGTGGCTGATTTGGCGTGCGCAAATCCGTGGCTGGTGGCTCAAGTGGCTGATGAACCAGAGGTAAAGCAAGTTGTTTTAGGAGCTCGAATGAGGACTGATGAAGGTGCAACTCACAAAATTAGCCCCACCTTTGACATAGCACCAATTCCTGTCCAAGAAGCATTATTTTTGGGCCCCAGTCCGCCAGTATGAAGAGTGGAAGATATTGTAAGCCTTGTATGTGGTAGATAGTACTCACAAATGGTTTGATTCACTGAAAAATGGGTTCATGTATCCCACCTTTCGAGCCACCAGCCACCGATTTGCGCACGCCAAATCAGCCACTGGGTGGCTCCAGTGGCTGTTGCGCAACCTGTCTAATTAGTTTTTCCCTATTCCCGTTGCACCGCGACTTGCGCACTCAATGTCGCCCGTCGGCTCGGACTTTATAACTCACTGTCTTTGCCACCGTTTTGTACTTGTGTAAATAGGAATTTCATTTAGTATTCACATAGAATACTCATCTGTTCGTGGATCCATCGTGAAATCTCCCTTGAACGCGCACACCCGTCTTGCCTTCGACTTGGAGAATTAAATGAATATTGCTGAGTTTGAAGCTGCCGCAGGCCTGCCGCTCTGCCGCATTGCCGTGCACCAAATCAGGCTTTGCCTTAAAAGGGAATGCAAGGGCAAAAAGTAGAAATCTTTCTTCAACCACCACCATTATCCTAGGTCCATGCCAATGAATCGACAGCGGTCACTGAAGCTGCCCCACGCGAATGGACCCCCCGCAACACACAAATCTACGCAAACACGACCTCCACAGCGTCGAGGGCTTGGGCTTGGGGTCTGGAAAACGACTCCTGAGCTCCCAAAGCTCGTTGCTTACTTGGGTTCAATACGATGCGTATCCGTTGCTGGTGACGCTCCACAATCGGCGCCCGTGCTGCATGTTTTCTTTCGCTAAACCTCTTTACCCCGCCACTGGTTGCCTCGCGTCCCCTCTCCAGATGGAGTGCGTTTAGGTTCACCAGAACTCATCTACGCGTGAAACAACAAATTGCCCGCGAATCAACCATTATGCGTCAACGCGTATGCTGTACCGCCAGCCGTGTTGCGCTTTACACCTCCGGGAGCTTGAGGGGAATGAATGGGCGTGCCGTCACTTTGGTTAACTGTGAAGGGAAACAAGGCCTGCTTTCGCTTCGCTCCGGCATAAGTACAGACTGAGACATGTTGAAAGCCAACCGATCATTACTTCAAGATCACTGAGGTATAACGGTTTATGTGTACAGTAGATTTTATGGGTATTATACTTTGAAAAGTTCATTTATTCGCTCAGTATCTATATACAAATATCTGTGTCATAAATCAAGTTAGACTCTCGTGTACAAACACTTCCCGTTCATAAGCCGCAATTGCGAATTACTATATGACGCGCTGTAAGGATTAGTGAGTGGATGCAGAGTAAATGGAAGAGAAATACGCACCCTCCCTAAAATGATAGCAACCAAAGGAACAACAGAGCGAAGACTGAGTTAAAAGCGGCTGAAACTCAACTTGTGGCAAACTGTACCCAGCAGCAGACGAAGACTTGGAGTACTGCAATACGATTAACCCGCAGGTATGTCAGCGATGGGTAAATTTGGAATTAACTTAATGCTTACCTCGGTCAAGGGCCGTTAAAGACTCAAATGTGGATTGCGGGGTGTAGGCATGCCGTGCGACGTGGATGGAACATATCGGGGCCCGAAAAATAGGTCACCATCGATTTAGTACAGGACAACATATGAGGAAATGCACCGAAGACGCATTCCATCCCTGGCAAGAACTTCAATGGTGGAATGGTGGAGATCCTCGAACGTGTCGTGCTTGGATCATGTGGCACTGTAGGAGGTGGACAGTTGAGTTGGACGTCAGCGGTATAGTCATATTCATGGCACGCATCCGGCGCCGATGCGGGGCTTGCTGAACGGTGAATGAGACACTCAAGGCGATGCCGACGCGTCAGGCTGCGGAGGACTTGGGTGAGCAAGTCAAGAAAAATACAACATTGATGGAGAAATCACCGCCGCGTACCGTATTGCAAGCGGAAGTCTAAAAATCGGATCAATAATTTGTGGTTTCGCGACGCGCTGAGCACGGTTGAGCGACTGATTAGATGAGGTAAGAATAAGCGAAAGCCTGGGGCAACATATGTACCAGAAACACATCGGGCTGCTCCAGGGAACGCGAGACATTAAATTGAAAATCGCGCGGGGGCCTACGCGCCGCCAACGCGCGAGGAGACAGCCTGGTGGGAGAAAGCTCGCTTCAGGTCCAGGGCTATAGACGACTCGCAGTCGGCCAGGCAGTATGAAGGGACGGATCAAAGATTAATGCCTGCAAAATCAAGGTAACTCACCGGAGTAGGTCCCACGTAGTCCAAGCGAAGCATGGCATTAAAATTGAAGTAATTCATTCAGACGTCCAGCAGCGCCAGCACTTGAGCCAGAATTACCTGAGTGTTGAGGAAAAAGCTTGCAGTTGAGCACAATTATCAGCTAAGGGAATTATAATTCCGGCTGGAGCCACTAGAGCAGTCCCGACTCAATCCAGAATAGTGAAGATCCAAGCAGCAGGCAGAAGCGTTGAGGGACTAAGGTGGGAAAATGCCGGCAGAGCAACGTTGCGATCCCAGTAATTTTGGGGCCAACAGGAACGGGGGGAATCAGCAGTCCAAATGACGGGAGATGGGGCTTTTTATGTCTCGAGAATGTTCCGGACAATATAGTACGTGGCCTCCTGGCCTGATAACGATAATGCTGCGCCGTAGGCAGAAGAAGCTGCGATCAGCTACAGCCTGTCAAGAAAAACTCCGCGCAGGTCAGCTGTTCCACCATATGGGGTATCCAAGTTATAAGATTAAGCTGCGCGGAGGTCAGTTGAGGTCGAGGAATGAGGATGGGGAGAGAGCGAGACGGAAGGTGATAATCTAGATGGGGATGAGAGCAAAGAGATACAAAGAATCGCGAAGGTAATCGTTAAAGAATGGTAAAAGAATCGCGAAGGTAATCGTTAAAGAAGGTTAATTACAGCCGATGTCAGTACCGAGGGCACGGATCGAAAATTTCTGTTTTGGGATGTTTCCAAAGAATTCCCTATATCTCTGTCAGTTCTTCACCGATTCACATAAAAACTAAATAGATCTACTCAGCTAAATCATGCACAATTAGTGATAGAGAGGAATATGTGAAAATATTATGCATTAGGTAATTTCTGTTTTGGGGCTGTTTTTGCACTGAATACCGTCTAGTATGGCCAGAACATGTCCCAGCGACCTAGAATTTTGGGAGAGACAACATGCATACCTGACAAAACATGTGATAGAGCCAGAAGTGAGGATAATTTAGTTACAGTCCTTCTAGCTCCAGTGAAAACATTTGGCAGTTTTTGGCTTTCAGAGATATTACCAAGATCACATTAATCTGGACATTTCATATAGTTCTGGCTCTTCCGCTTACTTTGAAGATCTCGTCTCTTTTGTGTCGGATCTCCCACTCGACGGCGGAACGGTCTCTTCTGCCCTCATATCGGTGGGGATATCAGGAGCCTTGATATTCTCTCTAGAGCATTTTACGCGGAGGTCCCACCCTACGCCCGAAGTGCCGTTGAAGGCCTTTTATATTCTGGACAAACTACTAGTTCATCATCGCCTGATGCGCGCGGCACTTGAAGCGGGCCTACTCCGCTCAGTCGTCCAGTATGGAACCATCTTTGCCCACTCAGAAGACGATGACCTTCTAGGCTGGTGGAGGGTTTTGCAAAACGCATTACCAGCATCCACGGCTTACTACTCCGGCCTCGTTGAGCTTGAAATACAGCTCCGGCACGTTCAACCTCTTGTGGACGTTCCGGAATTCAAAAACTCTGATGGTTACGATACGTGGCAGTCATTTGTGGCTTTGGCCCAAGAACGCATTAGTCTCATGAAAAGGCTGGACGCCCCAGAAACTGTATCTTTGAAGGCATGCGACAATATGGAGGTCAGATCTCTGCTATTGTCCATTCGATGAACCTGATACTTCCGCTAGTGTGGCCTAATTAACGAACGGACACATTTCAGACGGTGCTCTGACTGTCGAAGCGTTTATTATTGCTCTTTAGATTGCCAAAAGATCGATTGGGGGCAGGGTGGGCATCGTGACTACTGTCAGTCCATGTGGGCCTTCTCGTTCAGTGAGTGAACTGTACTCATTATGTTCATTCGAGTGTTTCATATGTCGTAGAAAATGACGATTTGGGAGCACGGAATCTCTCCTTTATGCGAGCGTTGTTGGACCAAGACCTAAGCAGTGGCGTGTACTTCCTGGAGCGGCCGGTTTTCACAGACGTACTGGCCAACCTCATTGAGGGCAAGACATCAACACAGCTAGTGACGACAATTGACTACTCCTCTGGTCGGCCGCGGAAGTTTATAGCGAGTTTGGATGGCCTCCGCGATGGCGACAACGCTCAGCACGTCAATTGGGACGAACATAGTGCACGTCTTGCACGCAGCCACGGGCGGATGGACCTTCACCTTATGATTATCCGGGATTTCGCTGGAAAGGGGCCAGTCCGCGGTCGCCGAATAATGTTTCCCCAGCGTTCCGACGGCCCCTCATTGCACGACGGGTTCCTCCGAATTTTCAAACAACCGGGGGACCTCGATGCGCAGTTGAAAGCAATGGAAGAATTGTCGGAGGCGAACGAGAGTGTTGTGAAGATCCACTAGGATTGAACATGTGCAGAGACTTCTTGTGGCTAATCGAAATTGTCCAGGCCTTGTCGACGCCTAACAATAAATTCCGCCTCATGTAAACTGAAGTCCGAGCGGCTAACATGCATGCATATGCCGACACCGATGCTCTTCTGTAGCTCATGAGAATCATCTCGGGAGGCCGTCGGAATGAACATATCTGGACAAACGATTGATCCAGGCGTGCCAACACAGGTAAGATAATCAATCTATTTCAGTTCCAGTTCCGATGGATCCAAAAACCTACACCAAAAGAAGACAAGCTGCAGGCGGATCTATGGGAATATAAAGCCGCGCAGCCGGCTGCAGCAACATAAGCGAGGGCCAGTAACAGAGGTTAGGATTCAACTAGGATTGGCCCACCAATCTCGCACTCCGACCCGACGCTGTTCTTCCGGCGTTCGTTGACTTACACTGGAAAAGCTAGATCAGAATATTATCGAAGGCTGAATACGTTACAGGCTTTCTATTTCGGCTGCTCTCTTTCGCGTCGGCAACACGAAATCTGGCGAATTAATCAGCTATGCTCGGTGAAGAAACAGCTGGACTCGGCGAGATTGGCACCCGGGATCGCTGGTGTGGAATGTCATTGTTAGGTTCAAAGGACAGATTTGAACCCTTACTTGAGGCGATAGGCCACCGCAGATCATCCAACAGCACGACCGCTGCTGTTCAGAGCGAATTCTGTCTGAGGGACTTTAAGAGTATTGGTCAACGTACCGTACGCAGGAGCGAGTTTGAAAAAGAAGCACTGCTATTCAACTGTGGAAGAAGCAAGACGCCGAAACTCCATAGGCGCAGCGACGACACGGTGTCGTGGGTCTGCGAGCGTCAGTAGGAGCCCTTGTTTGGACGTTGACTGCTTCGATGTCGAAAATGCGGCTAGGAAACAAGCGTTTCCGGGCGCATGGCAAAGCATTTCCGCAGGCGAACGTGGAAAAGACGCAGAAGTACTAGTAGGAGCGGATCTCGCGCGGAGTTTGTGTTGGTGATGGCGAGGCGCCGTCAACTGTGAAGGGTCTAATTGAAATGCCCACGAGCACAGGGAAGAAAAGAATTCATTCCATTTCGGTCGCGACATGGATATAACGACGGTAAACGGTTGGGCGGAAAAAACTCCAGCGAGGCGATGGCATACATGAGTTAAGCAGAGGGACGCGACCAGAACAGACGTAATGAGATCAACGGGGACGCACCAGGATGAGTGAGCATCGCCATATTGTAAATGGACCTGCGACTGTAAAAGCGAGGTGCGCATCCGCAATGTGCCAGCGTCGATGCCGGGCGTAGGTGTGCGCGTGGGTAGAAATAAGGGAGGGAAGATGCTGGGATGCCGACGCAATTGGGAATTAGGGAGAGAGACAAGCCTGACGATCAAGGGGCGAAAATAATCAAAGCTCCAGGTGGGCCATCGACGTATCCCGATCGGTGGAGAAGGGGTAGGCGTGAGAAGGTGGCGATGGTTGGCAAAAAGGACTTGACGGATAAGATTGTTTTGAATAAGACATCTTTGCGCAGAACCACAGCAACGCTGGCCAACGCTAATCAGAATGGCCGTACGCTCACAGCGTACACCACGATGCGGACATGCCTCTGCGGCGGGAGTGTGTACGTTTGGACAACATCGGACGGTGATAAGGGTCAATGAGTGGACATATGCATGCGGGGCGGGATAATGCAAGGATAACGCACCGATACTGATTGCTCCTCCCGTATGGACCAGCTTTCGCGCGTGTCTATGAAAGATGTGTCAGTCTGCGCCACGCTGCGGTACCGGTCGATGGAGGACAGGAACGGGTTAGGAACGGGTGTGGACGGACGTCACGCGGCGCGCCAGTCTGGAATGCGAAGAGGGTCAGACCAAGGTCGGACTTGGGGGGGTCGGGAGCGGGAGGCGAGTGCGGCTAAGTAGGCATCGAGCGCGGAGGAAGAGGAAAGAAGGTTTGTGACTGTTTGGACGAGACTGTTGATTGATCTGCACAGCCATTGCCGTCATCCTGTGCCTTACCGCGATGTGGCCAAGATATCGTGGATCGCATTCCTACCTTCTTTTCTGTTTCGCTGGTCTATGATACTCGTCTCGGAAGCTTTCTTCAAACGCACCCGGCGCAGCGCAAGTGCCAAGTGCAGCCTGAACCGCGTTCAAGCCGCGTTCAGTGGGCGGCCGCGCTTCAAGACTCAGCGCTCAGCCTTCAAGTTGACATCTTGTTTTTCCAAAACCGAGTAGGGCCATACAATATCGGGGATTCGCACTTGTGCAGGCTGAGGGTCATACGATACTCAGCGGATATACCCTGAGGGCTACGACCTGTTCGCAGAAGCACCTACCATAATTTTGGGCCACAGATCTCATCTGACCAATTGAAACTCCATTGGAAAATTCAGTTTTTTTACTGCAAGGCCAAAGCGTGATGCGAATGAACTTTACCGTTATGTGTTCTTCTGCCCGCTCCTCGCTCCTGTCGTGGCCTGTAAATTGAATCTCGTGGTAGTGTAGATTAAACAGATAAGCATTTACAAATATTTATTACAACTTTTTTTCCTGAGACGATTACTTCTCCCTGCGTGAAGCGGTGTCGGCTTGTATTTCTTGGAGCCCGTTTCCTTCCTCATCTTCGGCACTGGCCCATTCCCAAAAACATCCTCACCAACAAAAGACTCGGTCCCACATGCGCGAAGATACAAAGTCTCCCCACAAAGAGCACACATTTGCTGTAATTGCATGTGACACTCAACGGCTCTCATTGATGGTGCAAGTTGCATGGAACAGGCTTGGCTGTGGCATTCAACAACACCCAAGCATTGGCCCCGTAATTCATGCCCTTTCTGCCAGGTGAGAGCACATTTAGAACCACGACTTAGTGTGGTCTCCAATGCCCAGTTCGTGGCGAGTCCGCTTGTGTCAGACAACTGTTGGGATAAGACATTAAAACGGAATTCTCCATCAGGCCAGAAATCCCAGGAAAACGGAATTAGCGCTAGTGATGCAATGTCTGGCCTGGTTTTGGGGGGTGCTACAATAAATTTCAGGATTGAGACTGAAATTTCAAAAGAACGTGGCAAACCCGGACAAGGAGAGCTCGGACGAGTCTGAGACAGGTTTCCAGGTTCTGCCTCACCAGGTGGAATTATTAGCTGCACTCGGGAGTGGGGTTGGTAGACGAGAGCAGAATCGGGACCAATTCGAACCAGTCGAATCAAGTTACCTGAAAGAACGACAGACATTTATTAGCGGAAATTGTATCGAAACAATGTAATGAAACACACCATCTTCATCGAAGTATGGAATTAATTGCGTTGCCCTACACCGGGTGAGATATTCAAATATGGAGTTGAACATCCACGAGAGTCGACCGAGATTGCTGGCAACCAGACAAGAAATCAGAGCAATGTAGAGGAGCATAGTGGTCCAGTGGTGAGGTCGGAACTGATAAGCAGTGCTATCGATATTCGAGAAATTCATGATTTCTACTAATTTTCTAGTGACTCCGTTACAAAATTCCCCCGCAAATACCTTCCATAGATATGGATGTGGAATTTGAATGCTCCAATTGAAAGGCATTATCGAAACTTCTCATGGTGCATGTCGAGATTAGTTGGGCAGGCGTATGTGGGGATTTGTTATATCAAAGGTCCTCTGATTAGCGTAGGGCCGCGATATATCAAAACCTCTGCTTAGCGGTAGGCGCTGATACATCATTTCACCTTTTTGGCGCCACAACCCGCTGCGGATTGGCCGCTCCCCGCGCTTGCGCCTGCGCCGTTGATGGTCCTTGTGATGGTCCGTGCATGATGGCGCTCCGTCCACCCAAATTGAGCAATTTGTTGACACTTGTTATATTCCCATCATGCTCTCCCTCCCCGTCCCCCGCGGGCTCCCTTGGCTCCCCTTCGTCTCAGGAGCCCTTCCTGGCCTCACTCTTTGTAATAATCTGAAGCTATTGTATCGCTCTGTGTGTGGTTCATGGCCTGAATATGCCTTGAAAGCTAGGGCTTGCAGCCGTGCCGTAAAATTACGGAGACACGGGCCGTAAATACGGTTACGGACCCGTACCGTCAAGCGTTGGGAGACCATCTTATACGGGACGGGGACGGTACGGGTTCGGCCGTATACGGTGAGCCGTAACCGTCCGTTTACGGCTTTACGGCTTTGTCCCCCTGGTGCCTCAAAAATGGGAGGAAATTCCCGCGGATCAGGGTGGCAAGGCCGCCGATGGCATCCCATGGATCAACTTCCTAATCATTGACCCAAGGAGCAACATTCGGCACACCTCGGAGGCATCGGCTCATGAGAGTCCATCACGGAATGTTCCGAGATGTTCAACTTCCCCGATGGATGTGGTTGCCCTCGTTGAATCGAGATGTTTGCGTGTTCAAGCTCGACTCCAGAGCATAACATGACATTTACCATGCAATAGATGTATGTTAGATGAAGAATGAATTATTTTCGAATGTGTTGAAGTGCAATGACAGGTAGAGCCGTAATTACGCCGTAACGGGCGGCACGGGCGGGACCCGTGCCGTTCGAGCATCTGCGCCATGGTCTTACGGACGGCTCAACCGTACCGTAAGAAAATTACGGCCGTGGCCGTAACACGGGCGGGTGCAAGCCCTATTGAAAGCCCAGCGTCACCGTTACACACATACACATGCCCAGCCTGGTATCCACCATAAAAGCGGCCCCACTGGGGCTGCTGCCCGACCCACCGCTCCACCAGCATCGGCGGTTGTGCCCTTGGCGGTCCGGGCTACTATACGTGCTCTTTCTGCTCTCCATATCGCCCGGCCTTACTGCCTATGATGTCGGGGTGCAGCACCGCACCCACAGCGTCCGATACCACCCGCGACGCTCCCGGCGCTTCCGCGCCGTTTTGCCTGCTCTCACGCGACCCGCATCTTTCCGCCGCAGCTCCCTGTTCCGTCTGCCGCCGGCGCCCCGCTGCTTCGTTCCAGGCATCCTCTCTCTGCCATTTAATTGGCATCGTTGCCCCTGCGGTCAGTCTGCCTCACCCGTGCACGCACTCTGCACCTCGCAGCCCCTTCAGTCTTCACGACAGGGCGAGGCAGTATTGCATATACCAGCTTCGTCTAGAGTAGTTACTTAGCGACGTGTATTCTACATAATGTCCCCGCAGTATATAATTTTTTCGCGAATTTAGACGAACATTTTGTCGTCATCGTCGGCGACGACATTGAGAGCACTTTGATCACTGTTTGGTAAATTTTGATCGATGTTGGCCTAAAGCGGATAATCATGCTCGTCGTGGAGGACAGTGGCGGCACGACCTGATGGCTGCCCAGTAAAAGCCAGAATGTACCTACACTGATATATCAAATCTGCCTCTAAGTCAGAGGTTTTGATACATCGCGGTCCTACGCTAATCAGCGACCATTGATATATCACTCCCCCATACTAAGGTGTACGCAGGTGGAGTCAGAAGGACAAATATTGGATTTCCTGATCGCATCTATGGTACGGCTGAATCTAGATTATTATGTGTTGAGGTCGTACCCTGATAACTTCTAGTTTGATAAGCAGAGCGTCATGCTTTACCACGACATGCCGCTCATGGACGGCACCTTAACCGTCACTCAACTCAACAGCCTTCCATCTATAACTGACTTGGCTTTACTCCGTGCTATTCTTTTTCTTTTCTATCTTGTAAACCTATCCATATTAGATAGGTTGCGCAAAAGCCGCACGGCTGCATGCGGCTTTCTGTGCATTGTGCAAAGCCGCGTGATAAACCAAGGGATTTATGAGCGGATCCTTGGTCATTCCGATGAAATCTGAGTAAATTAGGTGCTATGCAGTACACTGAACCACTTACCTAACATAAGGTGCACCACCTTCACGTCATTAATGGCTTCACCACAGCCGCTGTGCGGCTATGACCGCAATGCTGCCCAAACAGGCCATTTTTCAACCATTTTCCACACTTCTTTCTTCCACCTGGTGCCGGAATCAGCACAAACAGCTTCAAAGCACTCTATGCAAGGTTTAGATACATCATGGATAGGGAATCAAAAGCCGCACGGTGCTGCATGCGGCTTTGCACAAGGCACAAAAGCCGCATGCGGCCGTGCGGCTTTTGCGCAGCCTATCTATTAACACGTCTCCCTTCCTATCCGTAGCTGCTTTATCCAGACAACGGACGAGAAGACGGCCTATTTGACCAGGCTCTTGATGCCTTCGACTTCAACGCCATAGATAAACAATGTCTACTCGAACAAGCGACCAAAGCAGTTGGAGATGGCACTCGTGTCGACAATGACTTAGTCGCTGTGCTGTGGGGCTACATCGCGGAAAATCTTAACACCCTTCCGCGGTACGCAAAATTCCTACCGCAGGCTCAGCATGGCGTGAAACCCAATTCGAAGTCCGGGTCTTCAGATTTTGGAGCGTCTATATTGCTATTGCTGTTGCTGGGCCAGAAAGGGAGTCGTTAGAAGGCTTTTTATGCGATGGCTGGTCGAATATCACAATTAGACAGGTTGCGCAGCAGCCACCGAGCCAGCTGGTGGCTAATTCTGTGTGCGCAAATGGTGGCTCATGGCTCCGGAAAATTTTCAATCCCAGGTAGCGAATGACTCTGAAAGGCGGAGTAATAAAGGTAGCCATGCATTTCTGCCTCGACAACCACTCCGAGCGCTCTCCCGGCGTAATTTCCGCTCAAATGAGAATTTCTTCACCTTTCCTCAGCCAGCTGGAGGCGTGGAGTGACCATGTACTTGTGAGTGCTCAGTTGGATCCCAAAACGATTCAATCGAATGAAAGAAAATGTGTCATGAATTTAGCCATTCGAGCCAGGAGCCACCATTTGCGCACAGCAAATCAGCCACCAGCTGGCTCGGTGGCTGCTGCGCAACCTGTCTATTATAACCTATTCCTTCCGTGTTCTGCTTTATTCATTTTTATAACAATTTTCTGTGGTGGGAGGGCCAGTCTGGGGGGTGCCTCCTGAGTACCTTTCAAATGAAACCCAATCCCCTCTTCCGAGTCAAACAATACAATTCTTGCTTCTTTTCACAAACAATAATAATATGAAGGTCCTTTTGAAGAATGAATTTTGACTCAGGCATCTCGCTACTCATCCTCTGTACCTGTCTCCTCCGCAATGGCATGGCCGAGAGGGAGACAGTTTTCTTGCAGTATTCTTCCATCACGAGTTCAAGCGACAATCTAGCGCTGCTTAACTGACACTATGCGCCACACTCGACTTTATCCATCATGTGTATAGGTGTCATTTGATTCATTGGCACGACTTTGGTTCATAGGCGCGTACCGAGCTTTATTCACGCGAATGTGCGAAAGGAACTTGTAGCCATTCACGCATGTGCGCCTTGACCTTTAGTTTTCACTTTCTTTAAATTACAGTGTTGACCTCAGTCAACGCAGACAAATATACATTACACTGCAAGCACTGATTCCTCGTTCTCACCAATCACCATCTTTCTAAAATTACGTGTCTGTCTGTCCGAGGCCTTTAAACTCCGCAATCTCTCTTGGTAGCCCGTTGGATATCACCGTTGCAGAGATGATATCACTGTCAGCAACCCTTACATCTGGGTTTTGACATTTTGAATGCGTCTTGGCCTGGCTTATAGGCTTCGCAACGCTAAGCCACAAGTTGAAAAGGCCGAGGCCCCCAGTCACTCCCTATAAGCCGTAAGTAAATCAACGTCAAAAAAGGCCTTCCCTTTGTGGGATTTATAGAGTAAACCAGGCTCCAAATGGCCGAAGTCAGTCGGGCATAGAGTAAATCGCGCGGAGCGCGAGAAATCTTTTCGCGGCGGAATCAGGGCATCAGCCCCAGTCTATATCCCTTATGCCGTGTCTGCCCTAAACTGCCCAGATCTGCTCACCTAAAGCGCGGCACACAAATTTGATTTTCGGTTTTGATCTGGCAGGATCTGCCCGTCTCTGCCGATCTTATGCTCCAGACTGCCGCAGCTGCCGTATATGCCCTGCTACAGTATATGCCATTTTCCCTTTGCTCTTGTATTACTATATCTAAAAACCATTGCATTCAATTCACAATTAACTAAACACAACTCGCACTACCGTAGACACAATCACGGCACCGCACAATTACCACGGTCTTCCTGTACAGGTTCCAGCGATCCTACGTGAGGTCGCTTGCCGCACCTAAATTGATACCTTTGGAAAGAACAAATGAACATCTGCGCAACATTATGAGCATGGCGAGCTTACAACGAGCGAATGGAATGCACAAAATCGCATTGTGGAACGGCATCAAAAGCGAAGGGAACTTTCAAATAAAGGGCATCGAGCGCTGAAGACATACCACGTTGCGGCAGCGATCTCGTAGGTAGGCATGGTCGGCGATGAGAATAAGAATAACCTTGAGAAGATGAGACCAACTTACGACAAAATCATGCGTCTATGTCCAGGGAATTGCACGTAGCGTTCGCGACGGAGATTGGTGAGTAAATCTGGGAACGGCAGTGAGTTACACGAAAAGAAACGTACTTGAAAGGATGTATGAATGCCGCGAGTGAGATAGGTCAATAAGAGAGTTCAGAGTGAGCTTGATATGGCGATGGAACACGTCTGGACTGGATAATTAAAGGGGGACTTGGAGTAGCGAGCGAAGGACAGTTAATCAGGAGAAAGCAGAGACGTAAATTTGTGGGACGCACCATCAAAAAGGCACCTGGGGCAGCAGCTCAGGGTTTGAAGGCGGAAACTATCAGTGGCGTGAAAGAGGGGGCGCGGGCTGTTCATACTGGTCAGAGAAGGAACACGGTAAAAGCATCACATACCGAGCGCCGCGAGAGGTCGGAGAGGAGGGCGAAGCGCGTTGGTCACGCGAGTAAGTGTTCCTGGATGGTTCTTGAGGCAATCCAGACCATCTAATTACAGTCCAACGATAATCACGACGGAGTAAGAGGTATATCTTGACGAGGTTGCGCGTAGACCCACGGAAATCGGAATGAAAGTCGAGATGGTGCGTATATCTGGCGTGCCCGTGGGGCTTATCTTCGGGAATCGCGTGAGATCGCGTGAGATCGGAACTCATCGTTGTGTCTGGATGGTGACACCTGTGGGCCTGAAATGAGACTACATACTCTGTAAAGCAATTCTGGACATGCCCAGCGATGCTGCGAGAGAATTAGAGGTATCAAAAGACCGAGATACGCGTGTGGATGATTTAGTTAATTCAGATGAATCGGATAATTTGAAAACCCTTATACTTAACCAAACAACTTCGTTTTTAAATTAAAAGAAACGCGTCAGACACGCATCAGACGCGTCACACACCAAGCGATAGTGTCAGCCCATAGTACATTGCGATCCGACAAGCGCGAGCGAGGACAGCGTCGAGAACCTGGAGGCACGGCTGGGCGGAGCAAGGGAGGGAGGAAGAGCAGAGGACGGGCTGGCGGAGACGATGGTGGTAGTAAGCAAGGAGCGTTCCAAACTCCGACAGCTGTTGGCGATGGTTTCGATGGCGCGGACCGGGCGCGCCTGGGCCATTTGTCACTGAGTGCGACTTATAAAATCTCAGAAATTCAAACACATTTTTGAAAGCTTGAAATTTGGGGCTTACTGAAGAGATGCTGAATCGTCTGATGGCGGTAGAATTTGGCAACTTTTCGGCAGATTCCGGCATAAGGGATTTTCACTAGGCATCACTGGTGCCCGCCGCAGGGAACGTACGTCGCATCGAGGGCGAAGGCGGAAAACCAAAAACGGAAATCGAAGGCAAATGGCGCTGGCACTGCACGAGACCGTAGGTGGGCGGTGGAAGACGCGGAGTTGCGCGGGAATTCATAAAGTCGTTTGTGCAGGATAATCGAGTCAATCAGATCCAGGAGACAAGATAAGGATGTACGATGTCCGGTAAAAGGAAGAACAGATCCAGGTAGATATGATTCTGTGCACAGATGGGGTTTTGACACGACTGGAGTCTGGCGCGTTCTTTGGGCGGTTCTTGGGCTGGTGTCGTTGGTGCGTCGCAAGGTCGTTGCCAGTGATACCGTTGCGAAGCAATAGGGTGGATTCACGAGCGAGAAAGAGATGGAGGAAAGTTTGGCCAGTGGCCAGAGCGGAAAGGCCAGAGAACGCAACCCAAGAAAGACGTTGGAAGAAGCAGGGTGCGGGGCAATGCAGGCACGCATCAGCAAATGATGTCACAGCTCGTGCTGATGATAGCATCAGATCACTTTGGAAACGTCCTTGCCGGCCCGGGGTCCTTTTTTTTCCGTCCTTACCCTCTTGTCCAATTTCCCCATCTCGCAATCCGTCCGTGAACATGCATCGCAGTCTCCACGTCCTCGAACTTGTCACCATGATATCCGACGAGATCGACCGCAAAACCCTCTCCTCCTTCGGGAGAGCATGCAAGGTGTTTCGTGACCCAGCACTTGATGTCCTCTGGAGGCACCAAAATACGCTTATGAATCTCCTCCGATGTATGCCCGAAGGGATTTGGGACGAGTCAGACGAAGAGGGACACTGGGTGAGCCTTGAAAGCCCACCAACTTTGATTGCTCTAATGACTGCTTCCACTGCAGACCCTGAACAGACCGGTTCTTCCCGCCGACTGGGAGAGACCTCTATTCTATGCCCGTCGTGTCAAATCCTTCCACTACGATGATCGGTTTCGGTCTCCTTGCTTTCCGACCTCGCCAGTTTTTTTAGAATCTTTGCGCTTGTGTTTTTCCGGGCCCCACATCTTCCCTAATATCGAGAAATTGAGCTGGTCCTCGTATCATGAATCCACATTCCCGCATGTTCGTCTTTTTTTGGGCCCTCGACTCAAGGACCTGGGCTTGTCGATCCTTCAGTCGACTGCGCATCTGTCCCTCTTACCGATCATTGCGGTAGAGTGCCCCTTATTGACAGATGTAGGAGTCGAATGCTCATACGAGCTGGATGGACAGAGGAGCGTCTCAACGCTCGTTCTGGGGTTGCACCGACTCGAGTCGCTGTTCCTCTCTTGTCTCGACAACCCCGCTGTGGAACACATCGCACGGCTTCCCGGCTTGACCTCCCTGACACTGGAAAATCAAAGCGCCCTTTTCCTTTCCCTGAATCTTTTTCTTCCGATGCCGTTCTTTTCCCCTGTCTCTCCTCCTTGAATATCACCGGGAATGATGTCAACGCCGTAGTTCCATTTCTGACGTTGCTGACCCACGCACCCATCGTTGAACTCACTATCGATATCCCGGATCTTACCCCGGCAAAGCGCATTGCGGAATGTTACTCTGCAATGGCACGCCACTGCTCCCAAAGTCACACTTCTCTGGGGAAACTCACCATCGGTCATGGGTGGGGCAGCAGCACTTCCCCCACCAGCGCCGATATCGCCACCTATCACATTCACACACCCCAGTTTCTTCCCCTCCTAAATTTCACCAACCTCACCGAGGTGTTTCTAACCCCAGCGGTTGGCTTTGACCTCGACGACATGGCAGTCACCGACTTGGCTCAGGCGTGGCCGCATCTCCGCCAGCTGTACCTCTTCCCGAGCGTCTACCTGAACCTTCCATCACGCATCACTCTCACTGGCCTGCTCCCATTCGCGCAGCACTGCCCACACCTGTCCCATTTGAAGCTCGCGCTCGACGCATCCGCCGCACCAAAATGGACCCAAGGCCACAAAGCCGGTGCAACGCGCGTCAAGCAGAATCGCCTACGCTCGCCGATAGGCAATCCCCTCCTCGTGGCGGGGTTTCTCTCTAGCGTGTTCCCGAAGCTGTGTTCGGTATTCACCGACCAAGATCCCATGCGGCAATACCCGCCGGAGGCGCTTGCAGAGCACGCGGAGGCTATTGCCCTTCACACACAATGGAAGACGGTGCAAGCGGCACTGCCCGTGCTCCGAAAGGCGCGTGCGGAGGAGCGGTTTTGGACGGCGCGCGATGAGTCGTAGCGTTCCGCCGTGCCTTTTAAATCCTGGTTGCAACATGTGGGTGGATCCACCTACTACTGTGTTCAACACCCTTTCGTGCTCACCCAGTTGATCTCTGTGGAATCAGGAATAGTATTTTGAGTTGTGGTGGTACCGGCACTACCAATATCTCACTATCCCACTCCTGCTTCTTTCGTCCATATATCATATTGTCTTTCTTTCCCCATTTCTTCTCTGAGGAGGCCTGAGCCTCTCCATTTAGTAATGAGACTGGGATTCGAGACATCCACGGACTCTTTCAAGTCAACGCGCTCTGGCATACGGCAATAATCTTCACCTCAGCAAGAGGGACCAAGCATACCGATGCCAGCGAGATCAAGAGCGTGAACGAGGCTTGAGGCCGGGAAGAGGCAGTGACAGCACACACAGAATGATACGAACGTCTCCAGCGTATTTTGACATACCTACATCTTATCGCCATCCGACCTTACTCCCTCCACACTAGGACAATTCCCATGTTCCATCCGACATCTATTATCCAGAATTCTTGTTCCGCAACATTCTTTCCCGCAATTTTGCGGGAAGGATTTCTAACTATCTGAATCGAGAACCTGGGCCCAGGTTCTGCGTCGGTGTCTCCCTCCGCGTCATCTTCGAAATGTCGCAGTGGGACGGAAAAATATCATCTCCACGAATCGCATTATGGCTGGGAAGCCTTTCCCAAGGAATGTTTGCCTGCAGACGGAAGATGTTCCCCGGAAAGAAAGTGTTCCCGGCACGTCATGGACCGCGACATGTATGAGGTCACTAGGAGATGAAGCACCGAGGTCTTTTGGACGAGATTCTTGAGCCCGTCGAAGTGATTTGACGCGTCTTTCAACTTAAAGTCTTCGTCGGGTAAGCCCTGTATGTCGGCGAGCGAAACTTCGTCAGACACTAAGTACATTTTCTGAACGTTAGCTGTAAAATTAAAAAATATGTATTTCGGCGAACGCTAACCTGAAGACATGTTGGCAAGAGGCTTGAGTGCACGATCCAACTCATACTAGAAAACGAAGACAAAAGAACTCAACTACATTCCATCAGAATTTGTTTTGGTGGCATACGTGATTCTGAACGACTGTATTCAGATCTCGCGCCCAGTAGAATAGAGTGGCTGAAACGAGCCTACGAGATCGGCTATAATAGTACAAAGGGTGGTACGACAACGGAATGTATGAAGAAAAAGGGAAAGAAAGAGAAAGAATGGAAGCAGGTGGGACGTGGAAGGGCGACGTAGAGAACAAGGGAAGATAATAGCCAGAAAGACGAGAACAACATATGTAAACGGTCATCAACGGAAAGGAATGAAGATACAGAGAATATGGAGGTAGAAAGGACTGGAGGAGATGGAAATAATACGGAAATGATTTCACTACTCCATAAACCGTCAAGACGAATATCGACAGGGTAATTTTTCCAAAAAAAATGGGTCGACGGGGTGGAGACGCAGTAGGTACCGTGGGCGCAGGGACATCACTGAGAGCGAGAGGCGACGCTTTGCGCTTGATCCCATTTGTCAGCCATGGCGACGTCGTACGGGACTCCATCACGCTGGAGACCGCAAGCGGGGAGATGTGCTCGTCTCCAGTGGCGACGAATGCCGACACGCTCCGCTTCGCCTTCGGCTGGAGTAAGTCTCGGAAATGGCCCACGACCAAAATCGTCATCGCCCAAGACGACCTAACCACCGCGGCCCCGGGTGCGCGACTGATCCATTATCCACCCCCCGGAGCGGCTAGGGTCGCGTTTCCGTCATTTCAGAGAAATAGCATGAAAAGTCGATTCCGTATATGGAAGGTGATGCTGGCCGGGTAGCCGGGCCGCTGGCGGAAAGAAAGAGGAGGGCGAAAGCTGAGGATCGAAACGAAACGAGACAAGAGCCTCGCCTCCGTGGCCGCGGGAGACGAAGCACGCCCCGACCGAGGACCAGAATCCATAAAATTGGAAGGGGCGAGAAATACAAGGTAGGGGAGTGACTCTTGCTTGTGGACCGTTACTCCCGCCGTGGTGATGCGAATGCGAATCCAAGCATGGGACATGACGAGAGGCGGCGGAGGGACTACCCTCTCTTACTTCGCGCAACGCCCAGTCGCGTGGAGCACGCGATCCCCGACGACTGGGGAGAGTTTCCACGAGGGCAAGGGGCGGGTGCACGTGGAGGCCAAGGCTTGCATGGTCTTGCGGAGGTCTAGAAACGGGAGGTATAGAGCGGCGCGCATTCCGTACGGGATGGACCGGCAGGCGCAGGGACACGATGACCAGCGCGCCGCTGCACAGCTATAAGAGCGCGAGGAGTGCCGCCTTTTCGGTCTTCCTCGCCTTCGCATGCTTGATATGTGTGGCAAGGACACACATACGAATACGGCGTGTGTACTTGCAGACTCGCCAACAACGAGCGAGTAAGCGGCTCGACGAGCGAGGTCGAGACCGGGAAGCGGAGGGGCAAAATGGAGCGGTACTCCCAGGTGAGTTAGAGGCAACTCCCGCTGCATCTCCTGCCCACGAAGGACGATCCGCGCGCGCCCATCCTACCGAGCAGCGGAATCAAAAGCCGAGACGTTCGCGGAGTCCGTTGGCGAGGTCGTGCTCTCCAAGTGATTTAAATCGTGGTCTCAATGGATGAGGGGGCGCGGACGGAAGAGACGGTAGAGTAGCGCAAGCGAGTGGACGGCGGGTCCGTGGGGAACGCGAGCCAAGTGTGAATATGAGGAGTGGGAGTGAAGGGAGGACGCGTTACTCCCGTCGTTTCTCTCCTTTCCTCCGAGCCTGCGTCCGATGACTCAATCCCAGTCCCACTCCGAATATCGATGAGACAATGCAGGAGGGATCAATGCGGCGTCGAGTCTCGAGGGCTGGCCGTGCGTGGGACGGGGTGGGGAGTGCGAGGCTGAGACCGACAACGATTGCGAGGGAAGTGCATGTGCGTCTCGATTCCCGAATGAAAGTCTACCTCCGACCGACCTAAGGGGAAGGTCACGGACGAAAGCCGGTAGATAGCCACACTACGCGGATCGCCCGCGCCGTGCTATAGCCTTGAAAACAAAAAAAAATCAGCAAACGCCCGTGGCCCTGCACATCAAACGAGATTAACGTGCCTGTGTTGTCGCACCGACGCTGCATAGTCCCTCCCTCTTCATCCTGCTGCCTTCTCGTACCCGTCCGCATCTCCACCCCGATGTCGTACGACACCTGCCGCTGGCGCATGCCTCCCCTTTGCCATCCCCTGCTCCGCCTTCGTCCTGCCGCACGCTCCCCCCTCGCCTCCACGGCGCGCTCCTCGCCGACCTCGACGATGGGCGAAGAGCAGGAGGGCCAACGCGGACCCACCCTCCTGCTGGTACATCTACACCGTAGCAGCGCCGCACTCGCTTTGGCCCTTGCCCTTCCGCCCACGTGCACCGGAATCGCCATGGCCCTTGTGTCGTCCCACGCTGCCGACGCGCACACTCGAGATGGACGACACGCGGGCGCTGCAAATGCAGCAGGCGCGCTCGCCGCATGAGTGTTACTGTACTCGGTCCTCCCGCCGCTGACGCGCCTCGGCCCTCGTACTCCCCGCCGCAGACGCGCGTGTCCGTACGTGAACGGATGGACATGCGAGCATGAGCCATCCAGTTCCATCCACCCCACTTCCATCCGCGCGATCGTCCCGTTCCGCAAATCGGTGCGCGTCGACCACGAGACCACGCAAATGAGCCCACCTCATCCGCGCGGCTGCCGTGTGCGTCTAGGCCGCACCAGCGCTGGGTCCTGTACGCGCACACGCATGAAGGCAGATCCGCGCTCGTCGTCATGCGAACGGATAGCCTTGCCCGCCGTCCGCTGTCCGTCCCAGCGCCCCTGGCCGTTCCGTCTCCGTGCCGCCGACATGCACGCTCCCGAGGGTGGCGAAACCCGGGATCCACTCATCCGCTAACCCATCCCGCGCGATCCGCATCCGGCACGCCCGCACGCGTTGGTCGTGGGTCCACGCAATGCCCCACCCGCGACTGTTGCGCTTGTCGAAGTCGAGGTCACCGGAGCGCGAGCAAGAGCCGCGTCTGAAGTCGGAGTCAGTGGCTGTAAAGATGCAAATGCAGGTCAGTATCCATCCATTAGATTAACGCCAACAAATAGCGATGAAACGCGGTGGAAAGGACAGAGCGCACGGCTCGTGCCCGTACGGACCGCCTCGACTCTACGTCGGGAGAGCGGGTGCGAGTCGTCGACTGAAGGATTCCGAAAAAGGAAATTACTGGGGTCTAGAGGCGCGACCGAGATAAATAGACGGAATCGAGCGATGGAGACAAAACGAGCCGGTCGGGTGATGAGCGGGGGAAAAGGGGATGGAGAGGGAAACGTGCTCGAGGCGGATGGATAGAGCATGACCAAGAGCATCCCGCCACAACAACACGCAGGCCGCTGATACGAACGAGCCCACCACGTGCGCCCCTTCCTGTGTCCCCGAGGAATGAAGGAAGCGAGCATCTACGTCTCCGTGAACAGCTTCCCGATGCGCAGATGACTGGTGCCCTGAGAGGTCCATCCCCGCACACTCTGATGTAGACGCAGAGCGGGCGCGACACCCGTCCTCGCACTGGGCATATGCCGGCCCGTCTGGCAATGAAGCCCCCGCCCGCACCCCTGCGTTCGCACGCGCGTCGCCGAGGAAACCTAGCGATCGCCTCGAGCCACATATTCGCCTACTCCACTCCAAATGGCATGCTTATGCGCACGATCAGAGCATAGCAGATTCCGCCTCGTCGCTGATGGAAGACGTGCTGCTGTATCCAACTCTCGTCCTCAAGACAGCGAGCCGTGCCAAGAATGAGATCAGGACATGCGCGGGTGCTGCAACTCACCATCCCGAGCAACCGAAGAGCGTGCCTGGGTGTATGGGCGGGATGCACGCAACTCGTCTGTGAGGGGATCATGAACGAATTGAGGGATCCGAGACCGAGAATGGAAGGAAAGGGAAAGAAGAAGGGAGGACCAAACGTACCTGCGTCTATCCAGTCGGAGGTCGGACGAATGGGACGGTCGTGGGCGGAGTCTGAGGCTGCGGGGAGGGAGGTCGGGTCAGTATGCGGTGTCGGGTGAGAACTGAGCAGAAAAGAAAGAAGGGACAGAACTGAGGAAACGAGCAAAGAAAATGAAGGACGAGGATGGGATGGAAGGTCGCACGTTGGTCGCGCGTTCGGCGCACAGGGCGAAGCCCTTCAGGCCTTTGATCTTGCCGAATGCGCTAGATGCCAGTGCTGAACCAGCTGCGTTCCTCCCAGAGGGACCAGCCGGCGTCGACGCGCACGTACGGCGTACACGAGCCCACTGCACCAGGGACATGGAGCATGCGTGCGCAAGCGACGCGTACTGCGCAAATGGCACGACGAGAGAGAGCGCAAGGAGTAAAAGAAGGACAGAAAGCACAAAGGAGGAAAACTTACCTAGTCCGATGTATCATCTGGCTCCGCTCCCGCACGCGTGCTCCTTCCAGCCTCGTCTTTGTGCGTCAGTCGCAGTCGAGTTCGGAGGGCGAGCCTTTTTGAGCGAGAAGCGGGAAAACAGACTGTGGAACAACGAAAAGACGTCAAGCTAACGCCAGGGAGATATGAATATTAATATCGATACTGGCCTACCGTCGAACGAGTAATTCTTGGGGACCAAATTGTGTGGCAAACGAGAACGAATGTCCGGAATCTCCAGGAGACAGTAATGGTGGACTGGAATGCGATGGGTCTGTGAAGCAGCTCATCGTTGAGGCGCCAGCGAAGGAAAGCCGAAAGTTCTCTGAGCAGATTCGGCACGTCGACGAGGTCAAGAGGAGGGCGTTGTGGCGGTGCGCGGAAGCGACCGGACCGTTTCCTCCGTCTTCTCTTCGACCACGGTCACCATCACCTCGTTCGCCTCAAAGTCTACGGAGGTCTGGCATGCTGTTGATCTGGTGCTCGCAAACTGTCCCGTGCATGTCTTGATTTTTCTGCTTTCTCTGATCCCACCACCTCACGTTCTGCTTCCTTGGATTTGCCTCTGGTAAGACGCCGTTACTCTTACGCCTCGGTCTTGTATCCAACTTGACGAATGTGTCGGCCCAATTTCTCCTTAGCCCACTCTTCTTGGGCGGTCATCTGCATCAACTGCTTTTGACCCCACCCATGCATAATTTCTCCGCACCTTCGTCACGATCACCTTTTTTGTTCGGCGCGTCTGAATCAATACTGCCCAACAAGGTTTGTAACTTTATGATTCGACTACCGGTTCCCTGTTTATGTTCCCTCTTTATCTAGACATTCCACCCCGCACTGCTTCTTTCGAGGAGTCTCTGGCGACCGTGCCGAAAAAAATTGGAATCTGGTTCTATAATGTACCATCCGCTACTCTTCGATCTCTCCCCCCCTCATTTATGTCTCTCTGTACACCTCGCATGTGATCTGTCATTGCACCTTTCCTTTGTACAAGCTTTACGACCCGTGCCTTCGGCACGGCTACTCGCTCCGCTCGCAGCCGCCCTCCGGCAGGGTCGACAGCTTGTTGGGGCTCTGCCCCAAACCCCAGGGGTAGCTCCATATCTTATCTTAGTGTATGTTTCAAAGGAAATAAAATTTATAACATTGTACCATACATGACAAACTACCTGCATGCAATCCTTTAGTTGAAAAATCTGTGCATACTATACTTAAAGCAGAACCTCTGGGTGGACAATATTTTTTGTGGCCATGCCGGCATTGTTTTTAAACAGTGCTTAACTCTTTGACTCGAAGTGCATGGAGAAAGTGCCACATATAACTGTCCATGAGCGAAGACATCAGAACGAAGGGCCAGACCAATATGATCCATAGACTGTGATTTGTTTATAGTCATTGGAAAGGTCAGATGAATGGGGAACTGTCGACGCTTCATGGCAAAAGCAATCTGCTTCACCGAAGGACTAATTGAGATGCGTGGGATAAAGGCCTTTTTGCCATTGTGTTCTCCAATAATCAGTTGAATTTCGATGACATGGGGTGTCATTTTTGTAATAATTCCTTGAGAGCCATTGCAGAGACCTTGTGATGCCTCCAGATTTCGAAGGACCATAATCAGAGATCCAACCTTTAATTTTAGTTTTGCCAGGGGCAATCCAGAGGTTCAAATAGAGTTAAAATATTCAACAGGATGTTAAAATTATTGTGGCCAACACCCTCCTCTCGGATCACAGAATCTGCACTGTGGAAAACTGTCGTCTCTCGTGGAAGTTATAGGTAAAAGCTGTGTCAACACTACAATCAAAAACGATTGCAATGAAGGCCTGCATTTTTAATTGATAGGCTCTACAAATGACTCAAAAAAAAGAGCAGAGATAGATTGGCACAAAGACACGCACAAAGCGAAAGATCAAATTACATTTCAGAGAGATAGGGGCAAAGGAGGGAAGCAACTGAGGAAGCAAAATAATTGAGAGGAGAAAAGAAACAGCAGAGGGCACTGAGAAAATAGCCAGAGAAGTGTGGGAGGCAGGAGGAAACAGAAGTGGAAGCTATCGGACCTCAAGTAAACCTCGATCGAGGCGTGTGAACCGGCAGCAACATCTTGTTTGACCTGCCTCCAGCGTGGAGTCCAACCTGCAGCTCAATTCTATTCAAATTCTATTACCCTGCCCTACGGTGCCGCACTGCCGCTCGCTAACGCTCGCAGCGCGCGGCACCTTGGGTCGTGGGAATCGGCGGGAACATCTCGACAACCGGCAGCGAGAACTCGACAAAGTCTCGTAATTTAAGCATGTGACTTATCAAAAAAGCTGTGCTGTCCTCTTTTCAAGTATAGGATTCTGCTATGCGCTATGCTCTGCACTGTCATAGCCAATGCGTTATTTCTGGAGCGTCTTATTTTGTCGCTAAAGGTCTCATGCCGGCGCTTAGCATCCTTGCCTTCTCCCCCCACCGCCCATGGAGCGCGACTCGTCTGCAGAGGCTCCGCCCACCTCGGACTCAATCTGATATGATCGTGACTCCGGCTTGTGAGTGACTATCATTGACCTCTTGGCCCTCAACTGAATTGAATTGTGTCTCGCCGGTGTCTGACCCAGGCGTGGTAGCGGGATGTTCTCCGACTGCCAGAACTTCACGGTGACCGCCGAGGCTTTCAACAATATCACAAACCAATATTCCACCGCTCCGACTGTGCCCTCTGGCACATTTCTAGCAGTCGCTTCGGACAGGAGCTTAAAGCGTACGACAAATTTCCGAATGATACAGCTGAGGGATATCGACCTTCGATACGAGATACGAGTGGACATTTACCCGTCCATCCGAAGATATATGTTCAAAAAGTGTCATTTTTGATGGGGCTTGAAAGTTGGTGGTATGATAGAGGGAGCTTATGAATGTTACCTCGCAAAATATTTGATCACCCCGTCATATCGTCGGGATACACCAGATGCGGCAGTGCGACACACTTCAAATGCGACACACCGTGATCAAATCAAGCTCAAATGCGGCACACTGTCAGCCATCAGCGACACTCATGGCGCCGAGCCAAGGCTTCCATCAAATGGCCATCAAACCGTCATGTCCCGGCAAACCCTGGCCACGAAGCGGCTGGTTAGCGGTTTGGGTTAGCAGTTAGAGGTTAGAGGTTTGGGTTAGAGGTTGGAGGTTAGAGGTTTGGGTTAGATGTTGGAGTTAGGGTTAGTGGTTAGGGTGAGGGTGAGGGTATATTGTAATGTTGAACAAGAAAACAAGTGTATTTGATGGCCGATCAAGCGGTTTCGGCATCTGATAGTGCACCGAAAACAAGTGCGACACATTGATGGGACAGTGTGTCGCATCTGAGGTGTGTCGCACTGCCGCGTTTGGTACATCCTCACATATCGTGGGCATAGGAAGCGATTTCCCTTTGGGAATGTTATGTAATCTGACATCATAGCATCCTGGCGCATCCTGGCCCCTCGAAACATGCCAATCACATCCGGTCCTCAATGCCCACAAGCACCATAAAGACAGCGAACATGTTTGGAAGCTGCAGATGTCGGTATAAGCTGAGCTACGGGCATTTCCAATTTAGGCAGTCAACATCCTGGCGCATCCTCTCTAATCGCAGAATGTGGTTCCACAGTCTGCGATTAGAGAGATGGGAATACACTCCGGGGTACTCCGGGGGGTCGTGGCATAGCCACCCATGGCTGGGCATATCATAGCCACGCCGGTCTGTACCACAGACCAGGTTGGCAAATCTATAGGCCACGAAACATTACCTCAGGAAAATGAGTGACAAATATTGATCAGAACTCAACCATATGTGGACGGGTCGCGGATATATTGGTTGATGGCAGCGGAGTCATCGTCACTGTCTTGGAGGTATTCCAAGTCCTTCTCGGGACGAGATATATGGCATGCCAGTTCTCGTACGTCGAGACTCTGAAGAAATATTTTCCATTGTTCCCGGCAAGGTAACACTTTTGTTCCTGGCATCGTAGACACTGAAAATTATTTTAGAATATCAAGTTCAAGGTTAAAGTCCAGCATGATTGCGAAACTGCCCAGTGCGAGGCTACTGGTGTACACTTGTGGATGCAAGAGCGAGTTGAATCCGATCAGATGGAAAACCATGTTGTTCACAATTCCCTCGACCGGTTTTTCATCAACTCTCATGGATTTCACAACACACATCTTCTACGGGCAATTCTGGACAGAGATATACTTAGGCCACTTCCCCTCTTTGAAGACCTGGAAGCGAAGCATCACGAGTTAGCGGCGGGGCTTCGGGAAAAGCTGGTCACACAACTGGCTAAGAAGAAAGCTGCTGCCATCAAGCGGAAGCCTTCAGAGCTTGTCGATGACGCTGACGATTCAGGGAAGCCTTGCAAAAGGAGGAAGAAGGCGACTCAACGTAAAAAGGCGATGATAGTTCCGGAACCCAGGGAGGAATTAATGATAACGCAAGATAATTCTACAGGTGGTCCGGGATTAGCCTATGTTTAAGTTTCTCACCAATTCCAACTGCGAGGAAAAAGGTTGAATGCCAGCGTACGAAAGGAATAAGATCATCAATTTTATATTGAAACAGCCGTAACAATTGCTCGATCACAGAAAATTTTGCTGGGACCCCGAACGCAACTTCGGTGTGAGAAACCCAAGGTGGAACCCTCCGGCGTCCGACAGATTAAAAAAACACAGTGATATTGAAGGACTGTGGAAGAGAAAAAATGCGGTGATTGCACTGCCGAGGAGTGAACGGTTAATCAGATTCATTGAAGTGGACGAAGCGAGCCTCCACTCGATCCAGCAGCCGTGGCCCAAAAGACATCAAGAAATTGAATACGAAAGGACAATCCAAAGGATCATGAGACAGCCAGAAAGACGGGTAAGCGGGATATTTATGGTAGTCGCATCGGCCACGGCAGCCGATGAAACGGTGTACTTGCGTGCAACAGTGAAATCTAATATCAAAAAGAGCAAGACAATGTCTGCTCAATTTAACACCAAATATAACACTGACTACTACTCAATAATGTGTGTGTGTGTGTGTTCGGGGAAGTAGGATTTAGAAACCCTTCAACCTTAAGAACAAGTGGTTGTAATTGACTTTATGGTTGTCAAACCGTTGGAATAACCGTAGTTAATTTAAACAACCCCCAAGTTGTAGTGGCAATGTAATAGAACCCACAAGACTGATAAGTCTTGCTGAACTAAATGGCTGGTGAGGCTAAAAGACTCAAAAGAGCTTTTTGCCAACAAGGGGGGTGATAATTCACTGTCTGTTTAGTACATTTGGAGGAGCTTTATAGTGTTACTGGCTACTGCAGGTTACAAACAATATAATAATTTAGCGGAGAGAGAATGAGCATTGGTAAGTGCCCAGATAAATAGAATAGAACATCCCTACTGCCCAGCTTTAGAGAACAGAGCATCCAGCCTGCTCAGATCTTGGGTTTTAACCATCTGAGCAGCTTTAAAGCACTATTTCTAAGCCAGTTCTCCCTACCAAGCCCATTATTAAGTGGCATGTACTCAACAATAGACCAATCAACCTTACAAACCTTCCTACAGGCTGTATTGTCATTTTCCTATGTGAAGACTACTTGATCATCCATTTACAGGTGTGTTGTCCCTTGTTTGTTCCCTCCTTTAAGACGCGCTGGAGCACATGACCACTTCAGGGCTGGGCTTTCCAGTTCCAGTGTGTGTACATAGTTCAATCTTTGGTTCAATAGACTTCAATGGCATTACTGATTCCTTCAATAACTCCCTTGGTTACCTGGCATCCATATTGACACTGAACTTGCTACACAGGTTCCCTGCAGCTTGTCGGGTGAGTCCTATAGCTAGCTGATTAAATTCCAGAGTAATACTAGTAGCTCTGTTATGAGTACTGATAGAATCCCTTCATTCAATATTGTTTAGAGCTAGTTTTCAATGCTTCGTAGGTTTAATACTCAGCCTCGGGACAAGACTAGTACCCTCTGTGTCTTACTTCAATTAGATTGCTCTAATGTAACTTTGTAAAATCAAAGAATTTAGGCGTGTTCAAAACCACGCCTTATCACCGAGCTTAGCATGTTTAGACCAATGATGCGAAGAATGATATAAAATTGACGCTACAACTTCCCTGAGACCGCCGCGACAGTACTGTAGTACTTCGTTCAAATCAACACTGGGTGTGATGCGTGACCTAAAAAACCAATTCGACATTTCGACAACAGCCAAAATTTGGCGTGATACCAACGAAATTTTCGACATTGAATCGAAAATTTTGGCTTTTTTGTGTCTTACAGGCAATTTTGAGCCCTGTGTGACGCTCGCGAGGTTCGACAAACGGCTGTGTGATGCGTGACCCTTGCCAAATTTCGATATCGACAGGGCAGTGCGTGATGCGTGACTGTCGATTTGAAAGAAATACTACAGTATTCCAGAATCAGCAGAGCAGCTCGATTCCATAGATCCCCAGAAGAAGGTAGTAGCGTTGAGAGGTCATTGCACTAATTGATTCCAGAAAGAGCGGCTGCAATTTCAACCTTGAGTCGAGGACAGCCAGTACATTGAGGTACGGCAGAGAGAGAGGTGGGCGAAAGATTGCTAGTCCAAGCGAAGGTGGGAAATGCTGCCTCTTTATAAGGATCTCGAGACTCTTCGGGGAAACTACGTGGCCTCCCGGCCTTGAGCTGCGCCGTAGCCAACAACAGCAGCAGCGAGGAACAGTCTTGACCAGCATCCTGTCAAGAAAGGCTGCGCATCGGTCAGCTGCTGAGCCACATGGGGTTTTCAAGTGTAAAATTAAACTGCATAGATAATCTTTGACGCTCAGAAATGAGAAACAGAAGTGAGACGGAAGGAAGGGGATATGCCAGAAGGGGATGTGTGCAAAGAAATACAAAGAATCGCCGAGGTAATTAACCGTTCTTTAACGATTACCTCGGTGATTCTTTGTATCTCTTTGTGTTCATCTCCATATAGTGTTTCCCCTTTCTTTTGGCTCTCTCGTTGTCCTCATTCCTCGACCTACAGTGACTTCTGCGCAGCTTGATTTCACACCATGAGGCTGAACAGCTGACCAGCGCACAGTCTTTGCTGACAGGCTGTATTTGATCACAGTTGCTTCTGCCTACGGCGCAGCCCAATTCGATTTTTATCAGGCCGGGAGGCCACGTAGTCCACGGAAGATCTTAGAGACATAAAAGGCCCCATGTCCACTCGCTTGGACTGGTAGTAAAGGTTCCCCATTTTTCTTTCTCGCACCCGAAATTACTGGAATTGCAATATCCTTCTGTGAATATTCCGGATCAACACTTCTGTCTGCCCTGGTTATTTCCGCTATTACTGGCATAGTCAAAACTGTCTCGCTGGTGTATCGGATTTTCCACCGGTATAAAATTCTTGAGCTCGTAGAACCTGCCTGCGTTAATCATCAATATGTTTCTGGCTGTTCCACCGCCCGTTCGCGCTCTCCCTCGGTCTGATACTTCGGCTGCCGCCGGCCAGCTTTAATTTCTGTCCTTCATTCCTCCGTTTTCTGTTCGAGTTTGCTTCAACCGAAAAATTTCCCTGGCCGCCCCAGTGGTTATCAATCCCAATATTGTTCTTCAATTCATAAGCCAGGAACGACCAGGTTTATTCTCTTGCGCGGTGGATCTCCTAGCAGGCAGCTAATTCAACCCAGTTTCTTGCGTAAAATCCTGCCTGCTTGAAATTTTGTAAGCGTCTTAGTTCGGGATTTCAGGGCCACACAGGAGTCTCACGATGAAGACAATGAGCCCTCCATCAGATTTGCCTTCATCCTTTGTCGTTACCCCGCTGTATCTTCGTAGCGTGTAGTCAAATTAGGTTCTGAATTTTCATCTTGGAATTGCCAGAGCGAAGCGCCGGCCTGTCTTGTCGTTAAAGAACGGTTAATTTGATACCTTTTGTCAGGGCACCGCAATTGCTGCGGCCGGTGCTCTCGGCGCTAGAAGGGTAGGCCATGTTAGTGTACATGGGCTGTAGAGCCTGCGCTTAAAGCGTGCAATCACCACAGCGGCGATTTTCCAAGGTCCGAGCGAAAAATGGTTATAAATTGTGTAAACTTTGTTTCAAGCAAGGCAGTTTGAAGACGGAATTTCTTTCTTGAGAGACCCTGGGCGCCAAATCAGGCCGTCGTAGCAGCACCATCTTTCAAACACCTGCGGGGCATGACAGAGATCCAAAGGTTCGGCGCTGATGGCCCAAAAGCGGAGTTTAAAAGCTTCAGACGGGCTTAATTTTATAAAGAGCGAGATATCGCACTGCATGCATAGCTTTTCTGCTCGCATTCTCCATCTTCTTCTCCCCCTTCTGCACTAGCCATGCCCCTCTTTGAATCTAGCTCTGGCGTCACGATTAATGGCGGCAATTTCATTGATGTTGCACGCGACATGAATGTCCATAGCAGCCACTTTGCAATGGGTGCCGATTACTTCGCCCAATCGCTGACCTTGGGGACAGATCATGCCTCACAATTGGCAAGTGAGGGCTATGCACACAGAGCCTCAAAGCGGATGCGCTTTGATCCCCTCAACCAATTCCGAGAAATGGCTCAAGACAATGCTGCCATATCATCACCAACAATATCTTCTTACGCCAATCAAGCACCGACTTTCCGCCCATATCATGCCTTGGAGTGGGAGGGGAGTACTCCCTGCCACCCTGGTTTACCACTCCTCGGTGGTGGAAGACCACGGGAGGGCTCGGACCCCGACACTGCGTTGGTCCAACAACGCGCTTATCCCTGGAGCCATCCTCGAAAAGAACCCAGGATCAATATTCATGGCGGGACCTTCATTGGCGGAAATATAAACATTCAACGTGGGGGTGGATTCAACAATGCACTGGATAGATTGTGCGCAAACTGCCCCTCATCTTTATGTCTTGTGCCTCATGGATTGACTTGATCCTAGTGCCCAGGACACACTCGAAAACTGGCTGCGGTCTCCCCCGGACATGTCACAGAAACAACATGACACAGAGAACCTTCGTAAGGAGGGCACCGGGAACTGGTTCCTTGAAGGTAACAAGTTCGTGGAGTGGAAGGAGAAGATGGGATCACTATGGATTGAGGGTCCATGTAAGCCACGCCATATTCATGACGGTAGCTATCGGGTCTGATTCAAATGCGTAGCGGGTGCCGGGAAAACTGTTCTCAGGCGAGAATTATTATTCTTCCCATATTTTGAAATTGAAGGTGAACTCCACAGTGCAACCGTCATCAAAGACCTCTTTGCCAGCAACAGACTATTGGGAACGGCAGCGCCTGCTATCGCTTTCTTCTATTTCGACTTCAGGAGTAAAGAAACTCAAAGTGTAGAACTTGCACTGCGCCGCATTGTCCTTCAGCTTTCTGCACAATCGCCATCCACTTCCACCGCTCTCCACAGTCAATACAAGGTGTCGAATGGACAGAGATTGCCGAGTTATGAAGATCTCGTGGCAGTCATACAACAATTACTCCGGCAGCTGGGCCGTACCCATATCATTCTTGACGCACTCGACGAGTGCAATGAAGACGATTTTGATCGGCTTGTCGCCTTTGTTTCAATGCTCCAGGCATGGACAGAAACCCCACTGCATCTGTTGATCACCAGTCAAACCCGCCAAATCTTCACAAAAGCCTTCGAGCGCATGCCCCATATCGCTCTGGAATTTGATGTTCCACAAGAGGACATTAAATTCTTTATCGCCAGCGAGCTTGAAACCAAGTCCAACTTCAAGTTTTGGCGCCGCCATGCAGACCATATCATTGAGAAAATTGCACAGAAAAGCAAGGGAATGTCAGTCATACCGTTGCTTGTTAGTTCCATGTTAATTGAGCCAGTAGGTTTCGCTTGGCTACATGCCTCCTGGTCGAAGTTTCTCGTTGTAGATGGGAAGAAGACGTGGAACAAATCCTTGAAAATCTCCCCAATGACCTGTTCGCGGTCTATGACCGTTTCTTGGAGAGGATTCCCTCCAAAGATCGGGTGTACGTGGAGGCCATCCTTCGGTGGACGTTTTACTTCCACAGCGACTGGGGGGCAATTATCATGGAGCAGCTTGCCGATGCCATTGCATTCGATTTCACAAACTCGGTGCAGTATGTCTACAAACCCACTCGACGCGAACGCAACATCCAGGCCATTTCCGACTGGTTGGAGGGATTGGTTGTTTTCCGGTCATTCAACACACTCCAGGTCGAACTAGCTCATGCATCGGTACAGGACTACATCCTCTCCAAGCACTTCAGTGCGAAGTTCGAGCTTGACCTGAGTGAGAGCGTCTCTCATACATTCATCGCTCGGACCTGCATCAGCTATCTCCTCCATTTTCGGGGTCGATCCTTACAAGAAGAAGAATTGGACGGCCATCCACTGGCAGAATACGCGGCAAGAAACTGGTGCTACCACCTTCTGCGCTCTCACGACAGGAAGGAGCTGTTCTCTCCTGCGATTCAACTTCTCGACAACCAGAATCAACGACACCCCACACATTTTCATCTACTACAGAGATTTCAGCTTTGGCGGGGCGCTGAGATGTCTCCCCTCCACTTGTGCTCTTTCGCGGGATACCGTGAAGGCATTCTTCATCTGCTTTCGAAGGGTGCCGACATCAACCTACTGGGTTACAAAGGTAGCCCATTGATGATAGCTTCCCGCTGGGGCAACAATGCCATGGTTTGTGTCCTTCTCAACAACAACGCCGATGTCAACCTCGTTGGGGGCAAACATGGTAGCGCTTTGGCAGCTGCATCGAGTAAAGGCCATATCGAGACCATACACCTCCTACTCCGCAGTGGGGCGGATATCAACCTCGCGTGTGGAGAACATGGTGGTGCATTGGCCACGGCCTGCCATGCCTATAAAAAAAAAGTTGTGCGTCTCCTGCTTGAGAACGGCGCCGATGTCAATTTACCAGCCGGAAAATACGGGAGCTTGTTGACCTTTGCATGCTATTGCCGCGATATCAAACTAATTGCCTCCCTCCTCGAATACGGTGCCGATGTCAACCTGCCGGTCGCAAAATATGGCAGTGCCCTTGCGACCGCAGCATCCGAAAACCTTCCGGAAGCTTTGGACCTTCTGGTTGGCTGTGGTGCTGATGTCGATCTCGCAGGAGGCAAATATGGCAGTGCACTTGGGGCCGCAGCCTTCCACGGCTCGCTCGTATGTGTGGAAGTGCTCCTTGATGAAGGGGCTGATATCAACATGGCCGGTGGAAAATATGGCAATGCCCTGGCGGCGGCGTCTCGTGGGGGACATAAACACATCGTCGAGCATCTACTTGAAGGTGGGGCCGATGTCAACCTACTGGGTGGAAAATACGGCAGCGCATTGGCAACTGCATGCTATAGTGGCCATTTCGAGATTGTGCACTATCTCCTCGACCATGGTGCCAGTGTCAACTCGACAGGCGGGGAGCATGGCAGCGCTTTGGCATCTGCATCCTATCGGAACCACCGGGACATTGTGCAACTGCTGCTTGATTACGGTGCCGATATGTGTTTGGCCCCTTTGACTGGATTGAGGGAGTACAGTGCATTGTCGGATTCGGAGTCGGAGACGGAAGCGGACACGGACAGCTCCCTTTATTGGACCAGCAGTGATACTTCCGATTCAGAGTCCGATTCACAGTCTGATTCGGATTGTGATTCGTCCCCCGATTATTCAGATGAAGTAGGAGACTTTGATTCCGATCCATGAAGTGTAAAGACTTTGAAGCGAAGCGAAACGGGACCTAAACGACAGCTTTGAGAGTTAACTTTTTGGCTTGCAAAAGTGGCTTGCGCCCGCGCGGAATGGCTTGTTTCGGGCTTGGGCTTGGATTTGGCTGTAATCACAAGCCCAAGCCCGGCATTTCGGCTTGCAAGCCATTCCGCTAGCTTGGCATCAGCCAAGTGGCTTGCGCTCAATGCATGTCATGTAGGGCCCTAGCATTGAATTTTATGTAGCAAATACATTACTATATGACCCCCGCAGGTACCTAGAACATCAATTGTCACATAGTTTTAATATCTGGGGAATACTCGTCGTCGCCATGAAAACTGACGAGCGCAACTCATACCCCACATGCAAGCCAGCAGGCTTGTGAGGCTTAGCTGACAGACGATGCTTCCGAGCATCCACCTGCATCGAAAATATTGGATTAAGTGTCCACCACGCAAAGGTATCCACAAAACCAATGTTCAACTCAGCCAACTTTTGAACCACGGACCAGTGGTTGGAATGGCCCAAATGTAGAGCACCATTCCAACCAATTGGGTTCTTGGGAAAAGAACCAATCTATCCACTCACTAATTCTCAAACCAACCCATTGAACACTTCAAAGAAATACCCATTCTGCCCGATCGTGGTATAACTTTCTGTTCAATCGGTGATTCAAAAAAGCTCTTATTATTGCAGTGAATGCCTAACTCTTAGGGAACTGAGTGGATATTTTATTTCATAGCCTGAATAACCACCTAACGACTGCAAGCTCGAAAGTTTTTCTCCGAACTTACGGCCTACATGACAAAGATCCGAGGAAAATCATTTCGTGGTTTTCCTCCCTCGTGATGCCCCCAAAAATCTGGGAGCATTCATAATCCAATCAAGCATGGTAGATATTTTTTCTCGCCTCATTGAATTGCAGGAAGGTACAAGAGAACATT